>FQSS02000493.1:0-34701 GCA_900128795.2 Malbranchea cinnamomea | reverse complement strand
GATCCATCCCTTCTTCGAGAGTTAAAGCACCTTCTTGACCTATAAATGCATGTCGCCTCTCTCGCTTCCTCTTTTGTTTCTCATTTGCAGCCAGTAGTTCTCTGGATCCATCCCTTCTTCGAGAGTTAAAGCACCTTCTTGACCTATAAATGCATGTCGCCTCTCTCGCTTCCTCTTTTGTTTCTCATTTGCAGCCAGTAGTTCTCTGTAGAATGCTGCCAAAATGGCAGCATTCTGCATGGCCATTCGACATCCCTTGACCAGCTGATCCATAGCTCAAGTGGTTGGGCTGGGCGGACTTTGCATATGGTACCTGAGATACTTCTTGATTTTCTCACTCTACAGCTCCAGTTGTCGTATATTGTGAGGTGTAGCTGTGGCCCAGGAGGCTTGAGAACTATGAGAAGACCCTGGGGGGGTTGGTGTATGCATCTGAGTGTTGAGACGTGAAAGGACTTACTCTGGATCATATGGAACTAGTCCTGTAGCTTTAAACCCACTTTAAATGTTCTTTTCAGTCAGAGCTGCAGTATGAATTGAGGAATATAGGCTCAAGAACTCATCTTTGTCAATGTGATTGATGCCAAGCCTTATACTCTTCTGAACCTGTAGTCCATATACCCGCTTCAAGGGAGAAAAACAGCTGACATCCAGTGGCTGCAAGAGATGAGAGGAGTGTGGCGGCATGTAGAGAGGGATGATGGAGTTTTCTGTGCAAAACTGATCAAATTCAGGACCACTGTGGCTGCCATGTCCATCGAGAATCAAGAGTCGATATCGCCCAATTGTACGAGACCGGGTGTGCTTGTCGAAGATTTCTTTAAGCCAGAATAACTCTAGTTCCTTGTTGGTCCATCTATTTTCACTGATTCCAATGGCTCCTCCCTTTGGCAATCCCTCAGTCTGATACCAGGAAGCCTGATGATTCTTGCCCTTGACAATGAATATTGGTGGTAAGTACCAGCTAGAAGCATTGACTCCCTGAATCACTGTGGCCTATTCTCGATTCCCAGGTTATATAAGATTTAGAGGAAGGTTCTTTTCAGAGCCAGTAACCACTCTGGTTATTGCAATAACCCCCATCAGAAAGCCCACTTCATCAAAGTTGTAAATATCCTCGGGTAGGATACCATATTTCCCAATTGTGTTTTGTACGAGTCGGAACCATTCTTGAATAATATTGAGATCTTCACATAGAGCTCGCCGGTAATCGTACTTGCGTGAAAATCTGGACTCCAGTTGGTTGCATCTCATGAAGTTGTTCACCCAATTCACACCAACCGTGGGTGGTGGGGTAATGGATTCATCACAGTTGGCAAGAAGAATATTTGCCATCTCTCGTACAGTAGCAACTCGGGGGGGCTTTCCTCGTTCACCTATGAATAATATCCACTGCTTGAGCGTCAATTCTTCAGTCACAAAGAGCTTTCGATTTCGTAGCTGAGCATTTTGACGCGCCATACGTCCGCGGACTCGATGCCATAATGTGCTAACAGGAATACTGTACAGGGCTGAGCTTTGTTGATACTCGATATTTGACCATTCTTATATGCTTGAATAGCCATAAGAATCCTTCCTTATTGATTAGAAGCTTGTGAATCCTGAGGTAGGCATTTTTTGCTTAAGGAGGAGGTCGAACGCGTAGTCGTGATAGTGGGTTTTTCGGTAGGCTATATTTTTCGCTAGGTTGTGAATTATGTTAATTCCCAGGTAAGCAGGCTACAAATTCTGTACGCGTAATAAATTTATTAACCTACCTACTTTGACGCGTCGAAATGCCACCAATTCACAACAAAAATAAAAGAAACTCTCTAGAAATAGAGGGGAGGATTGAGCTTGCAATTGCTGTCTTGAAAAAGAAAGAAATCTCCTCTATTCGTGAAGCAGCAAAGCTGTACGATGTCCCACGCTCCACTCTTACCTATCGATTGAAAGGCCGTCCTTCACGTACAACCTTACGTGCAAATTCATACCGATTGACCGAAGCTGAAAAAGACCTACTTATCCAATGGGTGCTAGGTCTGGCAAAATGAGGATTACCTCCTAGACCTGCTTTTGTTGAAAATATGGCAAATCATCTTCTTGCCATACGAGATCCTACCACCTCCACCCCCCGCGTTGGCAAAAACTGGGTATCATGCCTGGTAAAGTGCCGTACAGAGCTCCAAAGCCGATATTCAAGACGTTATAATCATGAACAAGCCAAATGCGAAGATATTAAGATTATCTAAGAGTGGTTTGATACACTGAATTGTGCTTTTGCTGAGTATGGGATTTAGCCTGAGGATATCTACAACTTTGATGAGACTGGATTTGCAATGGGACTCTGTGCAACAACCAAAGTTGTTACCAGTTCTGAGCAATATGGCCATACAAAGCTTTTGCAGTCTGGAAACCGTGAATGGGTTACAGTTATTGAATCAGTGAACGTGTCTGGCTGGGATCTGCCTCCATACATTATTCTCAAGGGCCAGAATACTCAAGAAGGATGGTTTGATGGGCTTCCAGATGGCTGGAGACTTGATGTGAGCCCAAATNGCTGGACAACAGATGAGATTGGACTTCGATGGCTCACAAAAGTATTCATTCCAACTGTGAGTGTACAAAAAAAAGGCAGTCATTCTCTGCTTATTCTTGATGGCCATGGAAGCCATCTTACACCAGAATTTGATCGACTTTGTATGGAGAACAACATAGTTACTCTCTGTATACCACTACATTCTTCACATCTCTTACAGCCCTTGGATGTGAGTGTTTTTGCTGTCTTGAAGTGATCATATGGAGGCTTAGTTGAACAACAAATGCAACTTGGATTCAACACTATTCAGAAAGCAGATTTCTTAGATGCATACCCTACAGCAAGAAAGCAGGCTTTTACTTCACAGAACATTCAAAGTGGTTTTATTGCAACTGGAATTAGCCCATACGATCCTGATCGGGTTATTCAAAAGCTTGATATTCAGCTTCATACACCTATCCCCCTTGGGAGCCCATCCAGCAACTCTCAGTCATCTTGGATTCTTCAAACACCCAAAAACCCTCGGCAGCTGCAAAGACAGGCTCAAAAAGTCAAAACCCTTTTCAAGCAAGATTGTATGGACCCCTCAGAGACTTTAGAGGAAGGATTGGGGCAGATTCTCAAGGCTTGTGAGCATGAGATGATCAATGCTTCAGTTATGAAGAAGCAATATCAGGATATATTTGCTTCAAATGAGAAGGAGAAGCAAAAACATATAAGGTCCAGAAGACTAATTCAACATAAAGGAGGCCTTACAAGAGAAGAAGCTCAAAGCCTTATTCCTCTCACTAATTTGCCTGTTGAACATATGGTTGATCAATTGTATGAACCTGAACCTCCTGTCTTACAACYAMRATTGCGGGCTCYACCAAGATGTAGTAACTGTAATACTGTTGGACATACAAGAAGAACATGTCCTAAGCCTAGTATAATTTGACTTTTAATAGAATCCTTTTTGGTTGTTGATAAAAGTTGCCATTCAATCAAATATTCGATGTGTAACGAATTCGATGGCCCGCTCGGTCGGGTGGCCCACTCGCCCGGGAATTACGTTAACGTGTGTGAGTGAGTGAGTAATATTTAACGCTCGGATGTCACATGCCCATATAGGACACGTGATCTAAGAGCCAATCCTGACTATAGGGTGGGTAGAACGGAACTACCTATTTAATAGCTATGTACACATGTGGAGAATGAAATGCTGTACTGCTACACCAGCAGAGCCTATGTATCTGTTGCCTTTAAGCAGGGTAATCCTAATCGTTGTTTAAGGTTGTGTCTGAGGGAATGCAGGGTGGGAAGGTGTAGAGGGAGGAATAGGAGAATCGGGTTGCAGCGTCACTGTGGGCCAATACATTGGGCAGATTTCTTTATAGAATCTGGTCTTATTCAGCCAGCTGTTGAATTCCTGGGCGCCTCTAGTGGTGGCCAGAATCTCGCGGAGGTTGTAGGTAGGCTGCCGACGTCGTGTTGCTGCGCGTCTGGCGAGACGGTAGTAGAAGAAGTGTTCTGGGGTTTTACGGTGTCTGCATAGGCAGTGAAGCTCTGCATCTGTATGGCTTAGGCGGATGTGATAGTCTGCAAAGTCTCCATGACCTGTATGACTTGCATACAACTTTCTCAGGGTAAATCGTGGGAGCTTCTTCTCAATTGAGGCCTTCTGAAGCGGAATCTCGAGGTCTGTATATCGTTTAGGTACATTCTGAACCCAGTAATCTTGAAAAGCTTGTGTAGCCTGCTCCTTCACCTGTCTGCGTATGTAAGCCAGTGTGGAAGGTATGTCTTGTGCTGTAGGGGAGCCTGCTACTTTTGCCGCTGCAGTTTTGGCTTCTTGATCAGCTTTCTCGTTGCCGGCCATACCTGCGTGACCAGGGACCCATCGGATAATCACCTTTCCCTTGGACATATGTAGCAGCCTCTTTCTCGCTTGCCAGGCTTTCTCTACCTCCTGGAACTGGGTAAAGGCCTGTTGGCTGGATGTATTAACCAATGACCCTAGGGTGCGTGCAACCTCCAGGTTGTCTAGGTAGATGAGGACATTATTGGCAAATCTAGTCTGGAAGCAGGTGATAGTATTCTGCAGGCCCCGGAGGGCAGCCACAACTTCGGCATCAAAGACTTCTGCTTTTGGTAATGGCAGGTTGCCTGTAGACACAATTGGGTAGCCTTTGCCCTAGCATATCGTCCAACCTGCCCTGGCTGTACACTTAGGGTGGGTTGTCTGGGATCCATCTGTGTAGACTACCAAGTCTAGTGGGTTTTGCCTCTGTAGCCATCTCTTGAAGCCCCAGGCTGCCTGTTCTTTGGTATGGCCTTTCACAAATCTAATCTGTGAATCCTCCTTTCTGGCAGTATGCGCCCATGGTGGTATAGCTAAGGGGTCATAGGTCTCAGTGGGCCCAAAGTGCCTGACTGTTCTGGTGAAGCATGTGGTATAAGGGGGTGTACGGGCTGCCTTGACACCTCGCCTCACCAGTGGGTGCCCCCTGTCTAGGCGTTTGATTCTAGCAGCTAATGCGGCGTATCAGTGGTCGAGTACCAGTTTAATCGGAGGGATCTCTAGCTCATGATGTAGTACTGCAATAGGTATAGTCCGGTAAACTGATAGGGCTCCCCGTAGAACTTGTCGTAGGACTAGATCCAGTCGTTCCACTAGGCTGTCCACCTGATTGGAGATTTCTCTGCCTCCCACTATCCGGGATCTGCCTGGCCACCAGGCTTCTGCTCTATAGCAAAGAATGGAGAGCACACAGGCCTGTACAGCCTGCCTGAGGAGTTGTACTGGAGCACCCCTCACAGTGTTGCTGAGTGCTTGTATGCCACCAGCAACCTGCTGTGCCTTTGCTGCCATGGTATCCACATGCTTCCTAAAGCTAAGCTTCCTGTCTAGCCAAATCCCCAGATAGCGCACTGCGCCATCTAAGAGAGCAGCATTGATTGAGTGAGCCTCCGCCCCTGTATGCAGTTCAATTGCTGGGTTGTTGTTGTATCTTCAGTGGATGAAGTGCGCCAATTCTGATTTTCCTGTGTCGAATGTGAGTCCTTCATCTCCTGCCCAGCTGTTTAGCAGTTTAAAGTCCTCTTGCAGAACCTGAACATTGTCCTCCAGGGAGGTTCCAGCACTCAGCAGAGCTATATCATCTGCATAGCCCATGCGTGCCCGCTTTCTCACTAAGGTTCCCAGGAAGAACATGGGCTGAATGAAAAGCGTGAACAGGATAGGGGACACAGATGAACCCTGGGGTAATCCTGCAGGGATGCTGAAGCTGTCCTCTAGTAGGCCGTCCATCTTGATCCTGCCTGTAAGGCTAGTCATGAAACTCTTCACCCATTCAATCAGGTTTCGGGGCCATCCTTGCTCCTGCAGCCACCTAACCATTCTTCCTGGCAGTACTGCATCAAATGCACCTTTAATGTCCAGAGTGAGTAGGGAAACCATCTTTCCTCTGGCCCAGGATTTCTCTATATCATAGACTACTGCTGTCACTATATCTGAGGTAGCTCGCCCTGGTAATGCTCCAAAGTGCTGAGGATATACTACCTTTTCACGAATGGCTGTCCAGGCGAGTCTGCGGGCAACCAGGCGTTCCAAACCCTTGCCTAGAGTGGATAGTAAGGCTATTAGGTGGTAAGACCGTGGGTTGACTGGATCTCGATTTGGTTTAGCCAGCGCAACCAAGATAGCTTCTTTGAATGGAGTTGGGTGCCATCCAATTCTGAGACAGGCTTTGTAGAGTGTTTCCACTAGAGCCTGAATATGCTTCCAAGCCTTTCTTAATACCTCAGTAAGCATGTTGTCAGTTCCTGAGGTGGTGTTGCCAGTGTTCAGTAGGGAGTTCTGGATCTCATATGCTGTAATCTCTGGGAATGGAAGCCATGCAGGGCGGCAGCTGGTCCAGTCAATTGAAATGTCCTCCTTAAAGGCAGCTCTCTGCAGCAGAGTCTGCTTTAGAAACTTTCTCTTCTCCTTTGGCTCTGTCCTGGCAATCCCTGCCTCTTCATCCCTAAGGGGAGGAGAATGGAAGGCGCTGGTAGAGCAAGCCCATTTAACCATCCTGAAGATATCCTTTCCCTCAGAGGCATTGGCAATCTGACCGTGCCAATACTCTTGCTTGGTCTTTCTGATCAATCTGCGCATGTGACGCTTTGCATCCTTCAATGAGCTAGGGTCTCCATATCGTTCCAGCCTTACCCGTATCAATGCTCTCTGGCATTTCTCAGTCCACCATGGCTGACCTGTACCCAGCCCAGTGGTCTTCTTGGTGGAGGCTTGCCTAGAGTGGATAGTAAGGCTATTAGGTGGTAAGACCGTGGGTTGACTGGATCTCGATTTGGTTTAGCCAGCGCAACCAAGATAGCTTCTTTGAATGGAGTTGGGTGCCATCCAATTCTGAGACAGGCTTTGTAGAGTGTTTCCACTAGAGCCTGAATATGCTTCCAAGCCTTTCTCAATACCTCAGTAAGCATGTTGTCAGTTCCTGAGTTGGTGTTGCCAGTGTTCAGTAGGGAGTTCTGGATCTCATATCCACTATAAGTGTGTCTGTGATACCTTGTGCTAGGGCGTCCAGCTGGTCTGTACTGGGAAGTGTGGAATCACAGAGCCGGTGCAGCATAAGGGCATGAGTTTTCAGGGTTTGTTGGAAGCACTTTTCATCTATAGTGTCAATTCGGAAGCAGAGATTCAGCTTATCAGGCTTTGCTTATCTTGGGAGGCTGATTTTGGTGAGGAGGGTTTTGTGATCAGAAGATGTGTAGAGTCTATCTTCCACCTACGTATTCACCCCAATTTGGACAAGCTCCTGGATTGCCCATGCATGGTCTAGCATGTTAGTACCCTTGGTAGGTATGCCTAACTCCATAGTGAGGAACAGGTTGTTGTTGGTAGTCTATTGCAAGAAGGGCTCTGCCTGATTGTTAGGGGATGGATTGTTCATGCATGGTCTAGCATGTTAGTACCCCTGGTAGGTATGCCTAACTCCATAATGAGGAACAGGTTATTGTTGGTAGTCTATTACAAGAAGGGCTCTGCCTGATTGTTAGGGGAGGATCCAGGCTGCCATGCCTGGTGTTTTAAGTTAAGGTCACTGGCTAGGAGCATGGGTAACGCTGGAAGGGTCTAGCTGAGGAGACAGTCCACTCCCCGGCCTAGGTCGGTAGAGCCATATAGCGCGTTATATACGTTGACTACTTGGAGCTGCAGGCCTCAGGCCCAAACATACAGCATATGAATATCTCGGTTTGCTTCCCATGAGCCGGGGACTGCGCGTTACCCATGCTCCTAGCCAGTGACCTTAACTTAAAACACCAGGCATGACAGCCTGGATCCTCCCCTAACAATCAGGCAGAGCCCTTCTTGTAATAGATTACCAACAACAACCTGTTCCTCACTATGGAGTTAGGCATACCTACCAGGGATACTAACATGCTAGACCATGCATGGACAATCCATCCCCTAACAATCAGGCAGAGCCCTTCTTGCAATAGACTACCAACAACAACCTCACGGATTTGCAAGTGTTTACAGACGTAGGTCAGGACTCAGGGTTTCTTATTCCATTTTTCGGTTGATGTGAAGTAGCTGTAGGCAGGGTGCTTCTTGGGGATGCGTCGGTCAAGGTTGCTGTGTATCCAAAGTTTTTGCACTAGTATCAAGTCTATTCCTTCATCATAGGCTAGGTTTAGGGCAGCCTCGTGTGCTGCACCTCCCCTACCCACATTGACCTGTATAACATGCAGGAGGCGTGGGGGCCTAGAGCTTGTCCGCATGGTAAGAGGAAGGAGGGTATATGCTGTGCTGAGCTGCGTGCTGGGTCATGCTGGATGCCAGGCTGGGTGCCGGGCTGGGCGATGTTGCAGCATAGGGAATGCCTTCATGAGAATTTGGCTGCTTTCCATCCAAGGTTGCATATCTGCCACCACAGGCAAATTTCTTTGCTTTTATCCAGTAGGCACTATTTTGTGCCTTACGTACATCCTTCCGTTGGGCTTTAGAAAGTCTCTGGACTGCTCCATTCTTTACTGTAGGCCGGGCAGGGCAAGAGAGGTCGTCTGCTGCATGAAGACCCAGGCAGTTAGTGCAGCAGTCTGGGTATCCACATGCCTTACTGTCCTTCTTGTGACAAGCTAAGTCTCCTTCTTGGTACCCCTTTGAACTGCATTTCTGGCAGCGGGGTTTACGGTTGCAGTACTGTTCTGGATGAAAGCCCCAGCATTTGCTGCATTGCAGGATTCAGGTTCGGGGTGGCTTTCTGATTACTGGCCTGTTCCATCCAAACAGCGAGATTCTAGTGGGAAGGTTAGCTGCTGCCTTTGGGGAGAAGGCAAGCACTAATGCAGTCCAAGGGCTGCCAGGTTTCCCCTTAGCCCAGCGACTCCTTATTGGCTTTACTTTGGTCTGAAGTTCAAATTCTGCCGCCGCTTACTCTGTAGTGAGGACCTCAGTTCCTCCATCATAGGCCGGATATTCAGAAGGCAGATCAGGGACTATGTAGATTGTCCAGTGCTCCTCCTTCTTGACTTGGGCACCTATAAGTATAGCTGTAATTTCAGATTTATTAGCCAGTAGGGCTTCCATACCCTGCGGGTTGTGTGCTGTGATAGCCACCCTGGTAGGTATATGCTATACAACTTTAATGGCGGTTGCTAGAGACCCATCAAGTTCAGCTCTTAGCTTCTGGAGAGTGGTGATTGGGCTTGCCTTTCAAGCTAGATGGTCTGGAGGAAGACGGGCGAGCAGAAGGATTGGTCTCTTTATCTTGGAGTGTCTCACGAACATAGGTTTCTTGGGGCCAGCTGAGGTTGCTGGTGCTGGTGTTGTGGCAGCTACAGCTGTATAAGTGGGAACTTGTATACTCCCAGCTCTGACAGGAGTAGTAGTATTGGGTGAGGTGGAGGTGAGAGGACTAGCAGCTCTCATCTTTCCCTGGATATAATCCTGGACTAGCTTTTGAATGGCCTTTGCTAGGACTAGTGATTCGGTTAAGCCTTCTTTTTCCATATGATCCAGGGCTTCTTCAATCTTGTCAAGCATATCTGCTGCTGCTATTGCGTTGACGCGTGCTTTCTACACCACAGTCTCTTAGGCAGCCAGGAGTTCACTGGCCATTTTTCCACGTATATTCAGGGGCACCGCCTTAGGTTTAGGGTCCATTGGCTTGCCAAGTGGGGTAGGGGAGTCTGGAGGTTCCGTATCATCTTATTCACGCGTATGGGAGGTGGTTGGGGTGGTTGGGGTATTAGGGCATTGTCTCTTCGGGCCCTGTTTGAGAGTAGAGATCATACGCGTCACAGCTCTAGACGCGTTTGGGGGGCTGGGACGGGGTGGCAGGCCAGCGGCAAGGTGCTGACTCGCCATTAGGCTTGAGGCCTGAGAGGGTATATGGGAGCTTATAAGGGTTAAGAAGCGACTTCCAGCAAATGATCTGTAAAACGTGTTTTCTATCACTGCGTCCTGCCTACCAGTCTTGTCTGTACAATTGTGTTAACGTATGTTTGTGTGTCATTGTTTAACGCTGGAGGATCCTGGCCCATAAGGGGCACGTGATCTGAGCCAATTCTGACTATACGGCGGGGCAGAGCGGGACTACCTATCTAATGGCTAAGATACACATGGAGCAAGTAGGATATTGTATAACTACACCAGCAGAGCCTATGGAGATGGAGCCCTACTTGCTCCATGTGTATCTTAGCCATTAGATAGGTAGTCCCACTCTGCCCGCCGGCTGCAGCACTTGAAGAGATCAAGTTTGGATAGAGGGATGGGTAAAAGGAGTAGAGGAAAGGATAGAGAAAGAGAGAGAAGACGATTGAAAAGGAAAGTTTGGTTGCAGCCCGTTGGCTGTAGTTGGCAGTTTGGATAGAGGGATGGGTAAAAGGAGTAGAGGAAAGGATAGAGAAAGAGAGAGAAGACGATTGAAAAGGAAAGTTTGGTTGCAGCCCGTTGGCTGTAGTTGGCAGCTTGCACATTAGGCAGATTTCTCTGTAAAAGGCTGTCTCCTTAATCCAGTTGTGGAATCCTTGTACCTCTTTGGGGGTTGCCAGCATTTCACGGACGCTGTAGGTTAGGCGCTGGCACTGCACCGTTGCGTGCCTAGCTAGGCGGCAGTAATAGAAGTGCTCCTGGCTCTTAAGACTACCACATCGGCAGTGGTATTCCGCATCTTCATGCTGCCAGCAGGTGTGATATTCTGCAAAATTTCCATATCCTGTGCAGGCAGCGTATAGCTTCCTTAGTGTGAAGCGCGGGAGCTTCATCTCAGCAGGAGCCTTCTGCAGTAGAATCTCTAGCTCTATGTACCGCCTAGGTGCATTCTGGGCCCAGTATTCCTTGAAGGCCTGCATAGCCTGTTCCTTGATCTGCCAATGCATATACGCTAAGGTGGCAGGTCCATCGTGAGGCGCCGCAGCCGCCACCAGTGCTGCAGCAGCTTTGGCTTCCTGGTCAGCTTTCTCATTTCCTGCCATACCTGCATGGCCAGGGACCCATCTGACTATCACCTTGCCTCGAGTGGTGTAGGGAAACCTCTATCTGTGCTGTCAGGTTTTCTCTGCCTCTTGAAACTGGGTAAAGATTTGTTGGCTAAAGGTGTTTGTGGAGGAGCTAAGTAAGCGTGCAACCTCTAGGTTGTCCAGGCATATGTATGCATTGCTGGCATACTTGGCCTATATGGAGCTAGTGGCTGCTCTCAATCCATAAAGGGCAGCTGTAACCTCCGCATCAAACACCTCAGCTTTAGGCAGTGGGAGATTTCCTGTCGCTACCACTGGATGGTTTCTGCCCCAGCATATAGCCTAGCCTGCACCAGCTGCACACTGAGGGTGGACTAGCTGAGAGCCGTTTGTAAATACCATTAGGTCTAAGGGATTTCGCTTCTAAAGCCAGGTCTTGAAGTCTTTAGCTGCTTGTTCTTTGCTGCAGGTAGCTGGGAAGCCAATCTGTGAGTCATCTTTCCTTGCTATGCGCACCCAGGGAGGGGAAGCTAGAGGGTTTTACGACTCTACAGTACCGGCCTATGCAGCAGCTCGAGACAGGCGTGTGGTATAGGGAGGGTTGTAGGCGGCTCTTGAGCAGCGCCTTACCAGTGGGTGCCAGCTGTCTAGTCTCTTGATCCTGATGGCAAAACTGCATGTCTGTGGTTCAAGACAAGCTTCATGGGCAGGATTCTTATTTCACTCTGAAGCGCTGGGATAGGTGTGGTCTTGTACACTGGCAGTGCCCCTCTCAGGGCATCCCATAGCACTAGGTCTAGTTGGTTGATGAGGCTGACAACTTGATTGGAGACTTCCTTGCCTTTTTCAGTCCGCGAGGAGCCAGGTCACCAGGCCTCTGCACCATAGCATAGTACTGTGAGCACACAGGCTTGTACTGCCTACCTCAGCAGCTGGACAGGGGCGCCCCTAACAGTGTTGCTCAGCGCCCGAATACCGCTGGCCACATGCCTTGCCTTAGCTGCCATAGTTTCCACGTGTTTCCTGAAACTCAGTTTTCGGTCCAGTCAAATTCCCAGATATCGTATAGAGCCGTCCAATGGGGAAGCTGCTATTGAGTAGGTTTGTCACCTAGTCTCTAGCAATATTAGGAGGTTAGTGTTGTTTTTCCGTCGGCTAAAGTGTGCAAGCTTAGTTTTGGCTATGTCGAATGTAAGCCCCTCACTGTCTGCTCAGGTGTACAGCAGCTTGAAGTCCTCCTGCAGATTGGCTATATTCTCATCTAGCGTGTTCCCAGCACTGAGCAATGCTATATCATCTGCGTATCCTGAGCGTGCGTGCTTTCTTTACAGAGATCCTAAGAAGAATATGGGCTAAATGAAGAGCATGAACAGAATCGGCGATACAGGAGAGCCCTGTGGTAATCCTACTAGAATGCTAAAGAGGTCTCCCAACATGCCATCTATCCTAATCTTGCCCGTGCGGCTGGTCATGAAGCTCTCCACCCATTCAGTGAGGTTAGGTGGCCAACCTTGCTCCAGCAATCTCCTCACCATCCTTCAATCTATGTTAACATATTTTACCACGAACTTGAACATACTGCGAACTTGAATAGTCAAACACGTGATATAAAACCTTAGTAGACTTCACCATACAGGCTACTAGTCCCAGGCACCATGTAGAGGTGCAAGTCTTACCTAGGTGTCATACACAGGTTCTATACAACTCTCATAGATAGTCAAGTACGTATTGTCCCAATTTGACCTGTCTAACTCATGCTAATTTGAGACAATTTGAAGGGTTATATACAGACTAAGGTATTAAACATGTAATCTTTAGAGCATTCAAGTCAGAATTTTATTAAACAGCCTGAGATTGAGGAGCAACCAGGTTGCAAATCATCAGTCTGCTGCAAAATTGTAACTGCTAATTATTAAAATGTCTAGTCAAGAGAGCACTTGCCTCTTTGTCTTCTTTATCTTCTTTTTCAAATATATGAGGAGCAGGAGGGAGCACTGGCAGAATATAATAGCTCGAAGAAAGAAAGGGGAAAGAAAAGGAAAGAGAGAAAAAAAGAGATTTGCGTATTTCCCATTTATTACTCTTCTCAGTAAACATATCAACAGTATAGAAACCAAAGGGCCCGCATGAAGCAGAATATGACCAGCTGAATTCTCTATTATATACCCTCTTTCCAAGTACAAGAACCATTTGTCCGAAGTCAATCACACTGTGAACACATCTGAGCAGTGTGCTTAATAAATCTGCATAACTTGCAATACAGAGGAGCTCGCTCCCTAACTGTAGTACCCCCCTGAGTGTTGGTTTCATTTGTTTAATCCTCCTCTTTTCGTACAGGATTATCACTATCCTGCTGTCCAAGGTTGTCATTTTTGCTACATACGAAGTCATTATCCTGCTGTACACGTTTTGCTGTACCTTCTTGAGGGATATATTGACTTTTTCTTTTTCTGGCCTGTTTTTCATTTACTTTTCATAGCTGAACGTCCAAACTCATTAGTTGTCTAGCTATTCTGGGTAGTATTTATGATCTAATCAGACAGTAATTTGACATCTTTCTTATATGAAGAAACTATTTTTTCTTTGAATATAATCATTGGTGCCAATGCCCATCCTAGAGCATTGATTCCATTGATTACTGTTATCCATTCTCGGTTTCTAGGTTGTAATAACTTCAGGAGATGTTTTTATTCAGAGTTGATGAAAACTATACAGGTTGAGATCATCTTTTTTAAAAATCCAATTTCGTCCATGTTGTAGGTATAGTCCAGCAAAATCCTATATTCCTCAGTTATTTTTCGTACGAGTTGAAACTAGTCTTGTATAATCTTCAGATCTTTATAGAGAGAGTATTTGTAGTTGAATTTTCGTACGAACTTAGACTTTAAATCCTCATGTTGTTAGATGAGACGAGTAACCTAATTAAATCCAATAGTCTCTGAGATTCTATCTCTGTGCTTTTCAAAGAGCAAATTTGCCATGCTTTGTATAGTACAAGGTTGAGGAGAGAGGTCACGTTGGTCCATAGATAGAATACTCAATCCTTGATCTCTAACTACTTAGGTAGCTAAGGCAAGATTGTTTGCACTGATTATTCCTGAATATATAACGTACGAAGAGAGGCAGAGTTGAGATTGAGACATTCTCATTGGTAGTTTGAAATCAGGCTTATAATCATGTAGAAGGCTGTTCAAGTTCGTGGTGTGTTCAAGTTCGTGGTGAAATATGTTAACATAACTTACTTCACTACTTACTTGATCACACCACATTCTTATCATTTGATCACGTGATATCAAAGTTTAATTCTCCTACTGGCTTCTTTTGTGTTTCACTGTACAGTGTACAAATGTGATGTTGAGAGGAAGAAGAGAAAGAAGAAAGAAAGGAGGATTATTTGCTATCAACTACAGTGTCACTCTGTACAAAGCTAACTAAAATGAGGGCAGGTCCTAGTAGTATACTCATGAGCCCTACATACACTGCAACGATTAGGAGCTCGTCTCTTGTGTACAGATGCACCATTGGTCCCTTGTACGAATCCCCCATCAGCCAAATATATGGGATCATTACTGTTACTTTGTACAAAGGTCTCGGAAACCTGCTGTGCCAAATCTTCATCTTTCTGTAGGGAATCAGACTGTCTAATTAAAACAGGATTGCTTTGGCCAAAAAGTGATATTGATGTAATATGATTACTGATGTGAATGTACAAAGTTAAAATTCAAGAAGTTTGATTGGTATTTGTAAAGCAGACTGTATCACGTGATCAAATGATCAAGAATATGGTGTGATCAAGTAAGTAGTGAAATACGTTAACGTATTTCACTACGAACTTGAACACACTATGAACTTGAATAGTTGTCTACATGATTTTAAGCCTGATTTCAAACTACCAATAAGAATATCTCAATCTCAACTCTGCCTGTCTTTGTACGTTACATATTCGGAGATCATTAGTACAAACAATCTTGTCTTAGCTGTTTAAGCAGTTAGAGATCAAGGATTGAGTATTCTATCTTTAGACCAACGTGACTTCTCTCCTCAACCTCATACTATACGAAGTATGGCAAATTTGCTTTTTGAAAAATGCGAAGATAAAACCTTAGAGACTATTGGACTTAATTGGTATCAACAGAGCAATGTCGCATAGTGCAAGGGAGCACAGCAGTAGAGCTCCATATCTTAATGTGGATTATTTATTCTTGGCTTCTATTGAGGCTACAACTCTTAGACGTTGTAGTATAATCATACAAACTGTAGAATAGCTACAATGTAAAAGAAGATAGTAGATATTAGATAGGAGAGTAAGAAGGATGATTGGATTCAGAACGAAACTGCTTGATTCTCTAAAGCTTTAGAAAATAAAGCTATATTTATTTACAGGAGTTTCTTACCACGTAGGTGGCAGTTCAGTAACACAGCATTGCTATGACAATTATCCCCCTTCATAAAAGAGTCCGTCCTGGACTCTGATTTGGCCTAGCTGCTTTACAGGAGAATGAAAGACCATCCTTTGCCTAGGAGAAGGGAAAAGAGATGCATAAATAGCTTCCCTACAGCCTATTCTATTGTAAGCGGAGACTACACTTCTCGATTTCTTTATCTCTGTTGAATCTAACCTCTGTGCCGGAGCTTGTATTTTAATGAAAGAATCAGTAGGTAATGGCATTCTCGATAAAGCTCTCAAAACCTTTCTTTGAAGGGAAAAAATGGAGAAAGAGCTACACCAGCGTAGTGACATAGTTGCATCTTTATATTCAGGATTTGCGTTTCTGGCCACGGTACTTTATAGGAATATCTTTGATTCTTTCTTCAAATTCCTGTAAGAGCTTCTGACAGTTTTCTAAATCGTCAAGGTCAAGCAACTGATTCTCGTATGATGGAAATCCCTTCCACTTAACTAGATACTTCAGTCGTCCTCTCATGAGTCTTTTGTCTAAGATATCCTCTACCTCTTATTCAGGATCGTCACCCTCGATGATAGGCTGGGGTTTCGCGGGCGTGACACCTTCATGGCGATTGAATATCTCGAGGAGGGAGACATGAAATGTTGGATGAAGATAGGAGTATTGTTTCGGTAAATGAAAGGTATAGGCCTATCTGTCTACAACTAAGATAACTTCAAATGGCTTTAGGAAGCGGTCATCAAGCTTTTTAGAAGGTCGTCATGTTTTGATATTTTTGGCGTTAAGGAGAACCTATTCGCTAATGTGGTAACTGCGCGGAAGGTGTTTGGTATTGTAATTACTCTTCTGCGTATTCAGTGCACCACGCAAGCTATCAGTCATCACCCTCGATGATAGGCTGAGGTTTCGCGGGCGTGACACCTTCACGGCGATTGAATATCTCGAGGAGGGAGACATGAAATGTTGGATGAAGATAGGAGTATCGTTTCGGTAAACGAAAGGTATAAGCCTATCTGTCTACAACTCAGATAACTTCAAACGGCTTTAGGAAGCGGTCATCAAGCTTTTTAGAAGGTCGTCATGTTTTGATATTTTTGGCATTAAGGAGAACCTATTCGCTAATGTGGTAACTGCGCGGAAGGTGTTTGGTATTGTAATTACTCTTCTGCGTATTCAGTGCACCACGCAAGCTATCAGCAATGTTAGTATGCATATCATCAAGTTCCTTGATGCGTCTTTCCATGGCATCTATTTGAAGGTCCAGGTTTTCCAGCTCAGGGTCAGAAATAACACTAGGGTTATAGCCCAATAAGCGCAAAAAATGGTGAGACCTTTGTAGATGAGTTAAAGGAGTTGTTATATGCAAACTCTGCTTGCGGAAGAAGTCTTGCCCAGTCATCCTGATGGTAGTTAGCATAGACCTGCAAATAATGTTCTAGAGTTTAGTTTTGCTGTTCAGTTTGTCCGTCAGTCTGTGGGCAGAATGCTGTTGACAATAAGCGCCGAATCTTTAAGCATTGACAGAAATCTCCCTAGTACTTAAAGACAAACAAGGAGCCTCGGTCAGAGATAATCGAATCTGGTGCTCCGTAGTTTGTATAGACCTTATCCAGGAAGAGGTCAACTAATTCAACAGCACACAGGGAAATACTTCACTAGCTTCATGAATCGATCTACAACAACCCATATGGTATCTCAGACGACACCATCACATAGCGAAGGTAGCAAGCTAGTGATAAAGTCTATAGATAAGAATTTCCAAGGTCATGAAGGTACAGGGAGTGAGGAAAGTTCACCATATGCCTTATGATGTAGTACTTGTGTGAGTTAGCAATGCATGCACGTCTTGACGTACTTCTCAACATCAGAGTAAAGCCTGTCCCAGTAGTATTTCTGTTGGATAAGTTCATTAGTCTTATCCTGGCCATTGTGGCCTGCAAATAGATTATCATGATGTAGAGCCAAGAGCTGCTGGCATACTGCAGAGTCTTTGGAAGAGTTGCTGTTGATTACTGGACTTCACTTGCATAAGTCCTTGAGCATAGAGGCATCCCTCTGTTGTAGTCTTAGGATGATCTCTCGCAGGCATGGAGCCGGCGGCTTAACAGAGTTCTCGTCTTAAGTAGCTTGTATTGCAAGTAACCAAGGAAAATAGGGTTCTGGATCCCCCATTTCAGTGTGCTTAGTACTCTCCTCAATGGAGCTGGGATCTCCAGAGCATAAGCAGGTAGCCTACTTGCCTAACTTCAGCTTCCGCTGTAAAGTAGGAAGTATCCCGACTCCGTCTTGGGCTTTATCAGTAGGGCTGTAGTAGTTTAAGTATTTCGACAGTGCATCAGCTGGGTTACGCTTACCGGGCTTGTGTTCGATTGAAAAATCGAATGCCGCGAGAGCTTCAGCCCATCTCGCTTGTCGTGAGTTCAGCATCTTGGTCGTAAAGAAATGATGAAGATTGTTATAGTCAGATTGCACCCATATAAGAAGAGTGCTACCTTCTAGGTAGTGACTCTAGACGTGAAAGGCTTCTATGATAGCTAACAGTTCTTGGTCATGCATATCGTAGTTACACTGAGCTGGGTTGAGTTTCTTAGAGAAGTAGGCAACTGGGTGATAGTCACTGAGCCAGGGTTGTGCAGATTCTGCGTCACCCGGTTGCATCAAGATACCTGCAACTATAACTTTAAAAGCGTCTGTGAAGACGATGATTTGTTTGCTTAAATCGAAATGTATAAGGACAGGAGGATTGACAAAAGCTTCTTTGAGAGTATGAAAGGCAGTACGCACTTCTGATGACAGCTCGAAGGCACCTTGTTTATGTCCTTTTTCTATGCCTTTTAGCATATAAGGCAGGTAAGCTGTGATCGCTGAATAGCAATACACGAATCTCCTAAAGAATCTGGTGAATCCTAAGAACACTTGGATATCTTTGAAAGACTTGGGCTCAAGCAGTCCTGGATGGTATCTGTATAACTAGGATCCATCTTAACCCTATATTTTCCCACTATGTAACTGAGATACTTAACTTCTTCTTGGTAGAACTCGCATATTGAGAGCTTTGTGTAGAGTTGGTATTGTAACAGTCATCTTAGAACCTCAGAGACATGTTCTCGATGCTCTTGCTCATTCTGTGAATAGATGAGAATATCGTCAAGATGTGGAACTAGACGTTCAGAAAAGTATCCAAAATTTCAGATTGATCTATTATACTTCTACCTAAAATCTCTGTACAAAAGTGTGGTCTTTTATAGATTTGAAGTGAGAAAATTCTGCATGGAGAGATAACCAAATAAGGAAAGGGCCAACAGATATATGCTAACATACCCCCTTTTAGCTCTTAGTGCAACAAAAAAAAAACACAAGTAAAGATCATGAAATATATCAAGTATAGGTCAGTAAATTTGACTTCATACGACGTTAGAGTCAGAAGTAGGAACAATTTAGAGAATTCACGGGCCTAGTTGATAGGTCCTATAGTAAGATCAGTACAATCCACATCGCTTAAGTCCCAAGAAATCTATAAAGTGCTCGTACTTCTGAATAGAATTGAGTGGCTTAGTGAGGCCGTCTGCTGGTATTTGCGTAGTAGGGATCCATTCAACTTGTAGGGTTCCTTTCTGTACGTGTTCTCATAGCCAATGTTGGTGTATATCGACATGGCAGAGTTTCGTAGAGATAACAGGCATAGTTTTGCTTAGAATTCCTGTTACCATCCGGTTATCACAATAAAAGTTGAGATCTTGGCCAGGATTGAATCCTAATTGAGTGAAGAAGTGGCGCCAGGTGATGATCTCTTTGCCAGCATGCGAGGATACTAGTAGTTCTACCTCCGTAGCAGAGGTAGTAATAGTAGATTGGCATACAGCCTTCCAGTCAATTGGGCCACCAAACAGTTTGAATAGATAACCCTAGGAACTCCTGCTCATGTCCTTATCGTCCGCATATGCTGCATCACTTACTTCTTCTCAGACCTTTATCATAACCCCAGAAACTTCAGTTGCAGAGAAACAGATTGATAGGTCTTTGGTGTCATATAGGTAGCAAATCAATCTATCAGCTTCTTGTGAGTGAAAGGGCGAAGAGTTGGTCATAAATGTTGCGAGGAGACTAGCTGCATGCGCGATGTCAGGCCTAGTCATGAAGGTAGGGTAGATTAGGGAACCTATTCTGCGTTGGAAATAGTGAACGTCTTCGTTGCTAGTAACACCTTCGTACGCTCAATAGGCTGCAGAATCTTTTGATAAGAGTATATTGACTCAGAAGCCGTCAGTGAGACCGAATTCTTTAATTATTTTGTTAATATAGGCGTCTTGAGTTAATCACGTACGATGGTTAGAGTAGTCTCTTGTAATCTTTATATTAAGAAACTATTCAAGGTCTCCCATATCACTTAGCTCATATTTAGAGTGCAGGGCTGTTACGACTTCATCAGCTTTCTTGCGGTATTCCTTTCTATTTAGTACAACAATGTCGTCGACATAAAAGAAGATAACAATCTTCCCATTAGTTAGAAGGCCAATGTCTTCAGGAACGGCACAGAATCCTAAGGATTTCAGCGTACTAGAAAACTCTTTGAACCAGAAATATGGTGAGTGTGGTAGGCCATAGAGAGCTAGAACAAGTTGCCAAACAGTTCATTCTTTAGAGAAGCCTTCTGGGTGTAGGCAGTATATCTGCTCATCAGAGTCTAAGAAGCTGTTGAGAAATGTATTAACACCATCATAATATCGAGCATCGAGGTTAAAATAGGTCATTATAGCAATTAGTGCTCTGGCTGTACGTGCGACTAGTGTATCAGAGCAAGTATTTTTGCCGCTAGGATTCTTGACTAAGTCACCTCGGACGACTAGTCTTACCTTGAATTTTAAAAGGAATTCTTTGTCGTCGAATTTGTATATGAAAGCCCACATAAGCGAAATAATCTGCTTTCTGTATGGGATAGGAAAAATCTTGTAGGTTCTACGTTCTTGGAGCTTCTTAATTTCAACTTCAGCCGCTTTATACCAATGGTCTAGGAATTTGTGCCTTTGCATTTCCTTCCATGTATGAGGAGCAGGTGGTAGGTTGGACTTATGAATAGCCTTTTTCTTGGGCTCTAGATTAGCGCTGAAAGCTGATTGCAGGGTTGTATTGAAGATTCCAAGGACTCTGCTGGATGGTTTACGTTGACGCTTTCTTCAATTATATTCACTTCTGAAAAGTCAGCAGAGACTTCATTGCTTCGTGGTGTAATGTTCGTACAAGGCGTGGGATCGTTAAAATCGAAACTGTCAGGCATCACCATGCTAATAGGGTTAGTAGGGTTCTCTGCCTCTAGAGGAAGATTGGTGTCCATGAAGGTGTCAAGGTCTAAAGCTAGTTGTGCTGCAGGATTGAAATCTGAAGGGTCTAAGCCATCAACGTCGTCATATGGAGCATTATACGAAAGGTCAGCATGACAGGGTGTAGAGTCATCAAGAGGATCAGTGGGAACGGCATCCATAGTCTCCAGCATTGGCTCAGGAGTAGGCTCTGGTGTAGGCAAATGATCTGGAACATCAGCAGGTAGATCCTTGGTCCCAGGAGGCAAAGTCTCTTTCAGAGATGGTGTGGCTTGCTCAGTTGCTTCTATAAGGGCCTCTGTGGTAGGCTTCCCCAGACTCTCCATAGCTAGGTCTTCAATGTCAAATTCAAGTAGTGGCGTAGAATTTTCAAAGTGGATAGACCGTTCGGGGACATGAATAGTCTCTATAATATCACTGACTTCTTCATGTAGCTCTTCGCTTATATGAGAGTCATTAGGATTATATCGCTTGGTTTTATCAAACCTTACATCTTGACTTCTAAAGACACATTTCAGATGTGGCACTCAAATGAGGAAAATATTAGTAGATTCATAGCTCACTAGGTAGCCGATGTGAGCTCTTGCCATAGATTTGCAACCTTTCGGAACCTTATTATCCAGGACTTAGGCGCGGGTTCCATATGCTCGTAGATGCCCTAGTAAAGGCTTGGTCGCCTGATGGTCGCGTTTGCCTTCTGTGATCATCCATTCGTTTAGGGTCTGCTATGGGGACTTCCATCCTAATGAACAGACAGGGGTTCTATTTGCCAAATAAGTTGCAGCGCTCCAGGTTTCTGGCCAAAGGTTCTCAGGCAGTTTGGCGTCAATCCTTAGATAGCATTGACATTTACTTAGGGTTCTGCCTGCGCGTTCAACAGGGCCGTATTGCTCTAGGGTGGAAGGAGCTACAAGAACAAAACGTCGTCTAATGTGATGAATCCAATCTTTGAAATAGCTGCTGAAGCTTCGTTCATCGTCGCTGTAGATTTCTTATACATTCGTACCAAATTGGCGTTCGAGGTAAGCGATAAAGCAAGGTATAACTTCATTGATATCTGACTTCTTGTATACGTGATCAAGAGTTTGCACTTTAGAATAAGGGCAGTAGTAGTACAATAGGCAGGTAGTGCCATCATACGAGTCAGAGGATTCGAATATAATGTCAACCCATAAATGCTCAAAGGGATATTTGGCTGGTTGGTGCGACGTTCGTCTGCTAATTTGATGCTTCAGATTCTCTAGTTCATAAGAGATGTTCAGAGGTTTTAGTTCACTTTCCTGTGGCTTGGTCTTGTTAAGATCAGTAATTATAACACCTTCAGAAGCATCAGGCAGTTTTTGTATACCTTCTTCTGATAGCCAGCCTAACCTAGATCTCCAAAGCTCTATAGTGACTGAAGATGATAATGGCTTCACAAAGGTCTTCTGAGTTGTTGTGGCAAAGGCGGAACATGGGTTTGGTCTGTATTCTAGGCAGTATAAGCCTTTGTTCAAGATCGCAGTAGCTGCTTTGACTCCGTTCAGTTTGTAGAGTCCTAGACCTAGTTGTTCACCTCTTTCAGCTTTATAGCTCCAGCCAGCGAGATGCGCCCTTTGTAGTGAGACTAGACTAGATTGGAAGCTAGGCACGTATACAACGTCTCGTAGGACGAAGTATTTCCCTTCATCAGGTTTGACATAAGCATCACTAAAGGCTTCAATCATCGTACGAGTGTCTCCATGTGTAAGGAACTCTCCATTGGCCGGGTGGAGGTTGGTCAGCCTATCCTTCTGAGCTGCGTTAAGGACATGACTTGTCGCTGCAGAATCTGCTAAAATGCAGAGGTAATGTATATGATTTTCGGGGTTTAAAGTGGATGTAGAGAATATCGTATAAAAACCAGCATAACCAGTTTCAGGAGATGAGTTCAGTTGTTCAGCAGGAGTCGTCTTATTTAGCTATATTTTCCCACGTTTTTGGACCCTTTCTCTAGCACGGTCGACCTTCTCCTTAAACTTCAGGATTCTTTAACTTTTCGTCAATTTTTTTGCAGTTTTCAGGGTCTTCTTTCCATCCTTGCTTATACTTAGATGGGATTAGATACTAGCAATTGGAATATTGATACATTCTGCTGCAAAGACAAGCTCTGTTCCATCCACGTTTATTGCCCTTATTCCTTCCAGAGTTAGATTGCGTAGAAGAGGTTTGAAGTTCTGCAGGGGATTTTTGATTGGACAAAGAATCTGCTGGTAGACCTCCTAATGTGGCTTCAAACGTAGATCGATGAAAACGTCTTGCTCCCTTATTTTTGTAGTTATCTATAAATGCCTTTGAAAGCTCACTCTATTCGGCCTTGCCTTGGTTGACACGGTCAGACTAGACAGATATGTAGGCAGGATCGATCATATCATTGGCTCGTAAAAAATCATGATTTATCGTGACTGATTGTGGCAATTTCACTTTCTCAATTTTGGGTTGTAGAACTCTCCATTTGTCGATCTATGCTTCTAAATCTTGCCCTCTAGGGTAACGTTGTAGAGTGGTATATTGGAGTATCAGGTCTTGTTGTCTCTCCTCAGTAGTTGGTTCAAATTCATCTCTCAGGGCTTTAACGAGTCTCCAAGGGCTTCGTGTACTTCGTTTGCCTCCGCTGTCAACTGAGGTACCAAATCTGGTAATGATAAAAGAGGCAACAGTGGAATTGATCCAGTCAGTGAGGCATTGGATTTGAGACGTTTGTAATTTCCACTCTTCTATTTGTTAGGTATATTGACTCATCATAAGTTTATAATTTAATAGATCCGTGCTGTCAAGTTCTTTCTAGGATGCGGCTTTTGAATTGGCATCCTTGAACGTAGAGCATTAAGGTCCTTGTAATCGTAGGGGCTCTGGTTTATCAGGGTCGACAAGGTGGTCGATTTCTGCTTGCATAGCCATGAGCATGAGAGCTTCAAACTAATCATCCCATTATTTCCAGAAGGTCAAGATGACTTTCTTTTCAGCCTTTATTGCTTCCATTTTTATGTTTATGACGCGTGGACGCTCGGATATCGACTCTGATCGTATTCTTCATGCGAAGACATAGATTCAAATTGTAGCTCTTAGGCTTAGAACCTCTGTCTCAAAGGAATAGAATTGGTCAAATTGAGCAATTAAAATCAGGTCCTGGGTCTTAGTAAGCAGCTGGGCTCATAACTGTGGAACTAGATGTTCAGAAAAGTGTTTGAAATCTCAGATTGATCTATTATACTTCTACCTAAAATCTCTGTACAAAAGTGTGATCTTTTATAGATGTGAAAAGAGAAAATTCTACACAGAGACCTAACCAAATAAGGAAAGGGCCAACAGATATATGCTAACACAATATAGATAATACAGTAGATATCGAGAATCCCCTTCATGGCTTCATTGATATAGGCTTAGAAGGTAGCTGGGGTATTTGTTAAGCTAAAAAGTATAACAAAGTATTCAAAATGGCCTTAGCACGTGTGGAACATGGTCTTCCATTCATCTCCTCACTGGATATGAATTCGATGATAGGCATCACGCAAATCAAGCTTGGTGAAGATTTTTGCACCAGTTACACGGTCCATCAGCTCATCAATTCGGGGTAGAGGATAACAATTCTTATGTGTCATTTAGTTCTGACCCTTGTAGTCTACATAAAGGTGAAGGCCTCTATCTACTTTCTTTGCAAAGAGAATAGGAGCTCCTGCTGGACTAGTAGATTTTTGAATCCAGCCTTTACTTTGGGCAACCTTTAGATACTTCCGGAGAGCTTCGAGTTCCGTCCCTGACATTGGGTAGGGTGGGCAGTAAGGCGGAGTAACACCTTCGTGCATGTTGATATCATGGGTTATCTTGATGGTAGATAGGATACTGGCTTCTTCTTCAGAGAATACCCTTAAGAACTGCTGATATTCTGAAGGAATATCAGGTTCTTCAATAGCACCTACTAGGCTTGATGCTTGCTCCTCGTACATGAAATAGATATCTTCACAACGTATCTTCTTCATAAAGCGTCAAGGGGTATCAATTTCTATTTTCATCTGTGTGGGGTATTAAGGTAACACTAGTGGCAATTTGGCCATTCGATGTTAAGATTGACATGGTATAGCCAGTCTCGTCCTATCAAGACATTATATCCAACCATATTGATAACAACTATGATAATAGAATAGGTTTGAGTAGTCCCATAAGAGTCAGTGATATAAAGTTTAAATTTTTGTCTGGCATATTGGGAAGTATATTGATTGTCGATGAAGCAAGATGGTGGGAGGAGTTTATCGCCATTGGGTCTCCAGCCATACACTTCTAGGAAAACACGATTGATATAGCTATGTTCTATACCAGAATCCACTAATGCTTTGGTTGTAACTTATCCCTTCGGTACAGTGAGGCTCACATTCACTAATATGGCAGGATACTTCGAACAGCCAGGATCTCAAAGTACTGAGATAACAGGAGCCTCAGCAAATCCCTAGGTGTCAGCAGGTTTCTTGTAGTCGCCACGCCTTCGCTTCTTCCTCTTAGCTTCGATAGCCTTGAGGATAGCCTCTCATTCTTCTTTAGTTTTCCTTAGACAGTCTTTCATCCAGTGCCGTTCGCCGCAATCACAGGCACTAGGAGGTTAATCTAGTTTTTTGGTGTCAGGATCTTGTTTTTTCTTGTTTCTAAACCTATATCCTGACAAAGGGTTTCCTGTTGGAGGATCATCTTCTGTCTTCTACTTATCTAGTTTTGATTGACTGTCCCCTTGCTAGCGACCTGCCTGCGGGTTACTTTGATGACTGGCAGCTACAAGGGTATCTTCTAACTGGGAAGTGATAGCAGTGACATCTTAAATAGTCCTTGGACATGTCTCTTGTAACCAGATTTGGGTCTGTAAATAAACATGCAGATGACTCTGGAAGTTGTTAACCTAATGTAGATTGTCAGGATTTATATCACCTAGGTCCTGAAGTTCGAAGAAATGTCGAAGATACTCCACTTCAAAATCAAGAACAGATTGATACCTTTTCTGATAGAGAGAATAGAACCTTTGATGAGCCTTTTGTTCCTGAAGCTCAGGAGGTGTTAGATTGTCTCGAAAAAAATTTTTATAATCTTGCCATGAAAAGGTAGAAGAGTCTATTCGCCTCTGTCGGAAATGCCAACGTTGCTTAGGTGTCCTGCTGGTATAGTTGACAGCAAACTGGACACGTTCCTGATCATTAGGAAAAAGATTGGCATGGCTCTCGAAGTATTCTTCCATCAGTTCAACCCATCTGTAATATTCTGGCCAGTCATTTCTTTTATAGATGACCGGGTCACAATACTTGCACTTGCTCATATCGATGGTATAACCTATATGCTGGGATTTCAAAAGAAGGTAGATGGTCTTTGTCTGAGTTTGACAGGTTGACATCAGGGTTCAGAAGTCTTCTATAGAAGCAAGACCTTAGTCCTGGATGTGAGATACTGGTGTAGTGCCACCTTGGTGACTATGAAAAATAAGGATATATTTTGAGTTTGAGGAAGAAGTTGGCTGGCCTCTTGATGATAATTTACTTCCAGTGGTAGTCAGAGCATCCTGAGTTTGCCCAGCTACTTCTCTTAGTTATTCTTGTATAGTTGGAATAGGAGCTTGTGCCGGAGCATCCTGAGTTTACCCAGCTTCTTCTCTTAGTTGTTCTTATATAGTTGGAATAGGAGCTTGTGGAGTGAAAGGGAATTCTTTAATTAGAATCTGGGGATTTAAGCTCGCAGTGTCTACGAAGGTTTCAGACTCATATCCAGATGACATATTATTAGAAAGGTTTCGGCGTCCTTGAGCTATAACGTTAATTTCGATATAACGCGAACTTATCAATAGAGCAATGTCATATAGTATAAGGGAGCACAGCAGTAGAGCTCCGTATTTTGGTGTGGATTATTTATTTCTGGCTTCTATTGAGGCTACAGCTCTTAAACGTCGTAGCACAAGCGTATAAACTGTAGAGTAGTTAGAATGTAGAAGAAGATAGTAGATATTAGATAGGAGAGCAATAAAGATGATTGGATTCAGAACGAAACCACTTGATTCCCTAAAGCTTTGGAAAACCAAGCTATATTTATTTACAGGAGTTTCTTGCCATGTAGGTAGCAGTTCAGTGATGTAGTGTCACTATGACAATTACGTCGCTATGACAATTGGGTTACCCATCTCATCTAACAATATGAGGCTTTAAAGTCTAAGTTCGTATGAAAATTCAACTATAAATGCTCTCTCTGCGAAGATCTGAAGATTATACAAGACTGAAAAGCATCACCTGAAGTTATTACAACCTGGAAACTGAGAATAGATGACAGTAATCAATGGAATCAATGTTTTAGGATAGGTATTGGTACTAATAATTATATTTAAAGGAAAAATAGTTTCTTTACATGAAAATGATGTCAAATTACTATCTGATTGGATGGTGAAGACTACCCAGAACAGCTAGACAACTAATGAGCTTAGATGTTCAGCTACGAAAAGCGAATGAAAAATAGGTCAGAAAAAGAAAAAGTCAATATATCCCTCAAAGAGATGTAGCAAAGCATGTATAGCAGGATAATGACTTTGTAAGTAGTGCAAATAATAACCTTAGATAGCAGGATAATGATGATCTTGTACGAAGAGAGGAGGATCAAACAAATAAAACCAACACTTAGAGGGGTGTTATAGTCAGGGAGCAAGCTTCTCTGTATTGCAGCTTATGTAGATCTATTAAGCATACTGCTCAGATGTGTCCACAGCGTGATTGACTTTGGACGAATGGTTCTTGTACTTAGAAAGAGGGTATGTAATAGAGAATTCAGCTAGTCATGTTCTGCTTCATGCAATACTGTTGATATGCTTAATCATTGCTGAGAAAAGTAGTGAATGGGAAATACGCAAATCTCTTTTTTCCTCTCTTTCCTTTTCTTTCTCCTTTCTTTCTTTGAGCCATTATATTCTGCCAGTACTCCCCTCTGCTCCGCATACATTTGAAAAAGAAGACAAAGAAGATAAAGAGGCAAGTACTCTCTTAACTAGATATTTTAATAACTAGCAGTTATAATTTTGCAGTAGACTGATGATTTGCAACCTGGTTGCTCCTCAATTCCAGGCTGTTTAAAAAAATTTCTAACTTGAATGCTCTATAGATAGGTCAGGTTGGGACAATATGTATTTCACTATCTATGAGAGTTGTATGGACCCTATGTATGACACTTAAGCAAGACTTACACCTCTACATGGTGCCTGGGACCAGTAGCCTGTATAGTGAAGTCTACTAAGGTTTTATATCATATGGGTGACTGTTCAAGTTCATAGTATGTTCAAGTTCGTGGTGAAATATATTAATATACTTGGGCTGCGAAGTCCAACTCTACCACCTCCTCGTGGTGCAACCTGATAACATCACCAGAATATGATGGCCAAGAGCAGAGTAGCATTTGTGGGCTCTTTGTAGCCTCCCTGTCGAGCCTCGGCTCCAGGACCAGTGACAGACTGACACAAGGACCATATTGGCTCACAAAATGATCAAGTGTTTAATCCATAGGCGAGAGAGCTGTCCCTCTCCCCCAACCTCTACGAACAGATACAGACGTCTGTTATGCCGTAAAAGCACCTCAACTCTCGATGGCTAAACTGAACGTCACCTGACAACTGTGGCCATGTATGAGGCTTCCCTGCAGAATCCCTGCAGAAGGCTGTGCCGCATGACAACTATGTAGGGCCACGTCAGCTCTGACAGTAAGCTGGGAGAATAAATAGGGACTCTGGCCCATAGGTTTTAGGGGTCAAAGATCAGTCTCTCTACATTTCTTACGCATACACCCCCCACCAGTATAGGCATTAGCAGTCCTTGCCTCTCGTAGCACTCTTTTACCCCTTCAGGCCTTACACTTCATTACAGGGCCTAACAACGTCTCTTGATCCTTCTCTTCACTATCAGTCAACTGCACAAATGACTGGCTCTGTCTACAGTCCTGTCTGTCTGCGGTGCCATGTATTGGATAGCTCACAAGCTAGCTTATAACCCAAAAGAGACACCACTATCTCTTTATTGAAATATATACCAATGCTTGTGCGGGTTTTTCCTTTTTCCCTGTAGAGTTTTTAGGTTTTTCCCCTCACACCAGTAGATTCTATGGACTTGAAGGAGTAGATAACTTCAGGGAACTGAAACATTTCAGGATTAGGGACCTGGGATATGGATTTTTGTCTGGGAAGAATTTCAATGTTGGAGATACATGAGCTCTGCCAGTGTAACTGTACGGCATCTTACCTACACCATTTATATGTAGCTACTTGATAGGTAGTTTTACTCTACCCGTCCTATAATCAGGATTAGCTCTTAGATCACATGCCCTATATAGGCATGTGATATCCAGACATTAAATATGTAGAGAGTCTGAGGATTGGATTGGTAGAGAAGGTCCAAGGAATCTATCTACGTATGTCACATGACTGAGCTAGGCCAGTTTAGGGGAGGGGTCGTGGCCCTAAGCCAGGATTACCTGCAATACCCCCTCCTCCCCCCTCCCCTCCCCAGCTACAGCGTAGGTCAGAGTGACTGATCTACATAGATGTAGACCTAACCCTTTGATCCCTAACCACTTATCATTTAATTCCCATAAGGTCTAGAAAGACCTTAAACTTGGTGTGTTGTAGGGGCTTCATCAGTCTGTCCGCGGCCATTTGATCAGTAGAAACTGGGTAATTTTAATCATATGATTGGATGTAGATGTAGACCTAACCCTTTGATCCCTAACTACTTATCATTTAATTCCCATAAGGTCTAGAAAGACCTTAAACTTGGTGTGTTGTAGGGGCTTCGTCAGTCTGTCCGCGGCCATTTGATCAGTAGAAACTGGGTAATTTTAGTCATATGATTGGATGTAGATATAGATCTGTCCGCGGCCATTTGATCAGTAGAAACTGGGTAATTTTAGTCATATGATTGGATGTAGATATAGACCTAACCCTTTGATCCCTAACTACTTATCATTTAATTCCCATAAAGTCTAGAAAGACCTTGAACTTGGTGTGTTGTAGGGGCTTTATCAGTCTGTCTATAGCCATTTGATCAGTAGAAACTGGGTAATTTTAGTCGTATGATTGGTGACTCACTCTTTTCAACGTAAGTCTATCATCCGGAAGTTTTAGGCTCGTCTTTCGATATATCGGATCTGGAGATTCGTCTCTAGGTATTCAGACGTGTTACGTTTTTGTCTCTGTTCATACGGATAGCTTAGTTGTAGGTCCGCAGGATAGGGCCACATAAATGTGTATCTCCCCCTGAAATAACAGTCTTGGGGTACATTTTAGGAACATTATATCGAGGTTCAGGTCTCTTGGTGTAGTCTTGTATTCATATGCATTTGATCCTTTGGTGGCATAGGCGTTAAAGGTTGATCCAGTCAGATCTCGTATAACAAAGTGCTTAGGCTTCGTGTCTGTAAGAGATATATCAAATCCTGGTTTCTCAAGTTGGAGGTATAAGATTAGGTTGGAAATCAATCCAGAGATGTATGTCTTTGTCTCTGTTTATGCGGATAGCTTAGTTGTAGGTCCGCAGGATAGAGCCACATAGATGTGTATCCCCCCCTGGAATAACAGTCTTAGGGTATATTTTAGGAATATTATATCGAGGTTCAGGTCTTTTGGTGTAGTCTCGTATTCATATGCATTTGATCCTTTGGTGGCATAGGCGTTAAATGTTGATCCAGTCAGATCTCGTATAACAAAGTGCTTAGGCTTCGTACCTGATAGAGATATATCAAATCCTGGTTTCTCAAGTTGGCAGCATAAGATTAGGTTGGAAATCAATTCAGGGATGTATCATATGTTGTTTAGGGTTAACGTTCTATTGTTGCATTTAATCCTTCAGTGGCATAGACTTTGAACGTTAATCCAGTCAGATCTTATATAATAAAGTGCTTAGGCTTCATGCCTGATAAGGATATGTCAAATCCTTGTTTCTCAGGTTGGCGGCTTGAGATTAGGTTAGAAGTCAATCCAGGGATGTATCGTACATCGTTTAGGGTTAACGTTTTACTGTTGATTCGCAGGTGTACAGTTCCTACACCTTGAACAGATCCTTGGGCTCCTAGGGCAGTATGTATGTATTTGGTCTCCATAGGTTTCTCTTAACTTAGTAAAAGTAGAACGTTGGCCAGTCATATAGAATGAAGCACCAGTATCTAGTAACTAGGTGGTAGAAAAGGTTGTTGACATTGCAATAGCAAGTGTGGCAGTAGGTTGACTAAGTTGAGGAGGGTCATTATTGTTGAGTTCAACTAGTTAGGCTTTGTTCCTTTCTCTCCATTCAGGTGAAGTAAGCTCAAGGTTCTTAAACTAACATTCTCTCCTATGTAGTCTCCCACAGTAGGAACAATCAGGCGGTGGTGGTTGAACAAGTCTGAGTTGGTTACTCGATTAAGTTCGGTGGTACAGCCTTTGGTTGAAGCTTCACGGATTAAAATTAACAGATTCAGAATCTTCAGGCAGATTAGGCTTGTTCTTAGGGACTCGGGAGGCTAATTGGCTCATGAATTCATCGAGGTCTCGGTTCTGGATTGGTCCTTGACCAGTAATATAGAACTCATCCAATCTGGATTTCACAAAGCTATATTGAAATCCAGAAAGGCTGGTTATAAAAAGGTCATGGTAAAAATCTTCTGCTGAGGTTCCGAGGTCTCACAAACATGCTGGTAGTTGGTAGAATTGGCATAGGTAGGAGAGATAATCATCGTCTCTGACATATAGTTTAACTAGGGCTCGTATAGCCATCATGCATTCTTCGGCTAGGGATGTGACATATTCAGTATTGATCCACTTCTAGAAAGAGGCAGCATACTTGGTTTCAGGTCATCTTAAGGTGTTCTGTACGCTAGGTAGCAGGCTTTAATATATGCGGGTAAATAGGAATTGGTCATGCAGGTTCCAGAGCTTCTGGTTAAGCTCAGTGGATCTTTTGAAGGGTTCTAGCTGTTCCTGCAGTAAGATATCTTCAACATCAATACTAGTCGCATCTTTGTATCTTCTTGAAATTGGTCAATTTCTCGGTCAATATTGGTGTCATGATTGGGGTTAATGCTATTTCAAGCACGTAGACGTTCAAGTTCCAATTGCAATTGAAGGTTTTCTCGTTCAGCTTCTGCACGTTCTCGTTTGGCTTCAGCAAGTTGTAAGCGTAGTTGTAAATCTGCAGTAGCACTGCTAGATTCATGAGGGGGTCATCTCTTTCAGTCGTATAAGTTTCTTCTTCAGTAAATTGGGCCATCGTTCGTACAAGGTTTTGATCAGTAGTTATTTCAGCTTCTTGCTGGTCTCTAAGTCTAGTTCTTGATTGAGTTTCTTCATAAGGTCCCATTCGTAGGTCTGTTTTAGTATTATGCGAGGTGATAATTGGTTTTTCACGTCAAATATTTAGATTTTCATGTTTTAAATTCGAGTTATAGTTTCAATTAATTGATAGAAGCATATATCATGCAGCTAGACTACCATATCTGCAGTTTTCACAGCAACAAGGACTCATAACTGGTAGGGAGTCTGAAGATTGGATTGGTAGATGAGGTCTGAGGAATCTATCTATATGGGTCACATAACCGAGCTAGGTCAGTTTAGGAGAGGGGTCTTGGCTCTAGGCCAGGACTATCTCCAAGAAAATATTACTCATTCACTCACTCACTTATTAATATGTGTATGTGTGTCATTATTTAACACCGGAGGATCTCGGCCTATAAGAGGCATGTGATCTGAGCCAATTCTGACTATAGGGCGGGCAGAGCAGGATTACCTATCTAATAGCTAAGATACACATGGAGCAAATGGGATGCTGTATAACTACACTAGCAAAGCCTATGGGGATAGAGCCTTATGGCCGCAGTACTCGAAAAGCTCAAATTTGGATAGAGAGATAGGTAAAAAAAGTAGAGGAAAGGATAGAGGGAGAGAGAGAGGATGATTGAAAAGGAAAACGGGCTGTAGTTGGCAACTTAGATATTGGGCAGATGTCTCTATAGAAAGCTGTCTCCTAAATCCAGTTGTGGAATCCTTGTACTCCTTTGGGAGTTGTCAGTATTTCACAGACACTGTAGGTTAGGCGTTGGCACTGTACTGTTGTGCGCCTAGCTAGGTGGCAATAATAGAAGTACTCCGGGCTCTTGCGACTACCACATCGGCAGTAGCATTGTGTATCTTTATGTTGTCAGTGGGTGTGATATTCTGCAAAATCTCTATGTCCTGTGCGGGCAGCGTATAGCTTCCCTAGTATGAAGCGTGGGAGCTTCATCTCAGCAGAAGCATTCTGCAGTGGAATCTCTAGTTCTATATACCTCCTAATCACATTCTGGGCCCAGTATTCCTTGAAGGCCTGCATAGCCTGTTCCTTGATCTGCCGGTGCATATACGCTTAGGTAGTAGGTCCATCGTGAGGCACCACAGCCACCGCCAATGCTGCAGCAGCTTTGGCTTTCTGGTCAGCTTTCTCATTACCTGCCACACCTGCATGGCCAGGGACCCATTTGACTATCGCATCAAACACCTCAGCTTTAGGCAGTAGGAGATTCCCTGTCACTACCACTGGATGGTTTTTGCCCCAGTATATAGCCCAGCCTGCACCAGCCGCATACTGAGGGTGGACTAGCTGAGAGCTATCTGTAAATACCACTAGGTCTAAGAGGTTTCGTTTCTGAAGCCAGGTCTTGAAGTCTTTAGCTGCTTGTTCTTTGCTGCAGGTAGCTGGGAAGCCAATCTGTAAGCCATCTTTCCTTGCTATGTACACCCAGGGAGGGGAAGCTAGAGGGTTGTGTGACTCTGCAGTATCGGCCTATGTAGCTACTCGAGAGCTGCCTACAACCTTTCCTATACTACATACCTCTATCTAGTCTCTTGATCCTGACAGCAAAAACTACATGTCTGTGGTCTAAGATAAGCTTTATACGCAGGATCCCTATCTCACGGTGAAGCGCTGGAATAGGTGTGGTTTTATATACTGGTAGTGCCCCTCTTAGGGTATCCCTTAGCACTAGGTCTAGTTGGTTAACTCGGCTAGCCACTTGATTGGAGACTTCCTTGCCTCTTTCAGTCCACAAGGAGCTAGGCCACTAGGCCTCTGCACCATAGCACAGCACTGTGAGCATACAGGCTTATACTGCTTGCCTCAGCAGTTAGACAAGAGCGCCCCTAACAGTGTTGCTCAGCGTCCGAATACCGCTGGCCACATGCCTTGTCTTAGCTACCATAGTTTCCACGTGTTTCCTGAAACTCAGTTTTCGGTCTAGCCAAATTCCCAGATATCGTATAGAGCCATCCAGTAGGGAGGCTGCTATTGAATAGGTTTGTCGCCTAATCTCTAGCAATATTGGGGGATTAGTGTTGTTTTTTGTTAGCATATATTTGTTGGTCCTTTCTTTATTTAGTTAGCTCTCCTTGCAGAATTTTCTCGCTTCACATCTATCCTCTTACCCGTAGGTTGGGGATTTTTTAGCGTCGTTTCAATTAGTACCAGCCGGCGGTGCTTGGTATTCATGCTGTAGCCAATAGCCCAGCATATTAAATATATGGCGTCCTCCTCTAGTATTTATGTGAATCCATTGGTCATTGTATCTCTACCCAGGAATCTGAGTCCTGACACGTGGGAAAACCAGGCTCGTCTTCCTTTCAGGACCCCATCCTCGATGCTCTCAAATCTCTGCACCCTTTGCCACAGAACCACAAATCATGCCTCCACAAGTGGAAACTGGTATTATTCCTGTCCTTTTAGAAGCTTAGAATGGTTCTTTCACTGACAAATTCCTGTTACAGAGCCAAATTCTACTGCAAAACCTCCAAAACGAAAGCGTAGACTGGAAGAAGTCATCGCAGACTTAGCATCGATCGAAGATGTTGAATACATACCACTCCGTCAAACGATGCGAGAGCCAGAGCTCTCTCTACCATCAAATATTGATCTTGAGAGCCCGTATGCTCTATTCTCCCTGTTCTTTACCGATGAGATCATGGAAACAATCGCCAAATCCACGAATACCTACG
>FQSS02000494.1:175825-191247 GCA_900128795.2 Malbranchea cinnamomea | reverse complement strand
GGTTCCCTCGACCATGGTCAGCTCACCAGGTTGTGCGACATGATCGGATTACAGAACTCGGATTATCCGATGACCAAGACGGATTGACCTAAGCTTCCACATCCTTTTTCTCCTCTTAAGAGATTGACCAAGTAAACTGACTCAAGACATGCGCAGCAATGAGCGGCATGTAGTAGTTGCTTTGATACGCCCTCCTCACGCAACAGTAACACAGAGCTTAAAATCCTCCGACCTCTCCTTCTGGAGTGTCTTTGGAAGACTAAAGTCCATCCAATGCAGATGCAATTGGATGTCCCGTCATGTACGTTTCAGTATGGATTATTATTTCTGGAGCACTCTGTATCTCTTGCCAGTAAGCAAAAAAAGGAAAAAAAAATCTCGATCCCCTTGTTGGGCCGCGGGACCATTTCTAGTGAAGTTTTTCTATGAGCAGTCGACGCAAGCTTAGCAGTGTAGAGTGTCAATTATTCGACCAATTATTGAATGCCATGCTAATCTTGAAAGAATTTTATTGGTTTTTAAAACTCTACTATCAGCCTTGATGCAAAAACTGAGGAGAAAGATGTAATTTTGGGTCCTTTTGTTCTGGAGCGGCATTTGGCAACATGTGTTCAGACGGCCAAAAAGATCCAATCACACCAACCATCTTGAGGTGTATCGACAAGTCCAAGATAGAGGGATTTTTTCTTTTTCCCCATATGAACTTTTACAGTATCAAACCCGCTTATCATGTACAAAGATCAATCCGCTAGACTTTCTCTAGGGTTACGTGAGTATAGTAACTTGTACAGGCTTTTCAGACAAGGCAGAATACTCGAACAGAAGCCACTGGTTGAGGCGACCTCTTCTACTACGGACCAGTTTGGCTATTTGCCACCATATACTCAAACCTGAAGACTGCATGTGAATAACAGAATTTTGGGTTCTAAAAATTGCTGATGTTAATTTCCTCCTAGCCTACGTCATAGAAACAGGCCTCCACAGCAGGAGGTACAAGTCCCTGAATGCACACGCAGTCGTCTCGACTACGACCTGGGAAACCAAGAAGACACCGGTTCGTGGTTCTCCATGAAGAAGAAGCTCCATCGCATCCACTGAGCGTATCGTACGTACAACTACTGTCGTGAGCATGGATGTGGCAATGGTGTGAGCTAGGTTGTCATCATCGCTGGATCAAGCGCGCGGACATGGTTAAGGACGAGCCCGAGTACGTGAGCAATGTCCCCTCCAAACTCGCTAAAGGGCGCGTTGATGCTCCAGAAGAAGATGCATTCTAGAAGCTCTTGTCGCCCTGGATGGAATTGCCATGTTCGACGGCTTGCCCAGGAGCCCTGATACGTATACGAGGAGCAAGGTGGTTATGAAGAGAGGAGGGACAATATAGAGGACATGACGCGGTTCTCTCTAAAAATAGCTTCTCTCAAAATACGACACCGTGACACTGACCCGTTGCAGTCTTGAGACCCAGTCGGTCAAGATTTTTTGTTCTATCTCCAAACCCAATAGCGAAACAGTTCTTGCGCGATGAGGATATAGGCATGCTTAACTGTACTCTGTAATCCAACACTTCTCAGGTTCAGAGTGCCCAGACGTCAACTACCGGCGGGCCTCTCTACAACGGGACATGCACGTCAGTCCGGCTAGATGATTATTATTGTGAATCTGGCTATACCACACCCTTTATCTGCCTTGGCTCGAACTTGTTCCGCCTATCGCGATATAAACTTGAGAAGCAGCCCTCCCCACATCATCCCATCGGCATTCACGCATCAAGACTTCACCACACAGAATGTGGAGGTTGATGAAAAATGTCACCGTTCGTTTATTGAATCGGGTTAGTTATAATTGGTTTCCCATTTATTTCGAGTATACATCAATGCAAAATTTCCAGGGTGCCTTCAAGCCGTGGGTGAACGAACCGGTTATTCGGGAACATGTGCAGCTGGATTTCACTTGGGTTATCTCCCAGACGGCACAGAGCCCTCGAACAAGTCATGTTGAGATTCACTTAACACCTACCTAGCCGAAAGATTGTTACAAAAATGACCTCCAGCCCGTGCAGTCGATTTGCGAAAGCCAGGAATGTGACTTTAGATTGAAGCCCGTCGACGGCCGTCGTCGTCGCACAAAGCTCGGTGTCAAGGATACTCGTACAGATGTCTCCTTGCTACGAAATGGCCGATTGGATGGACGCTCCCCTATAAAGATAAGAAATATCCTCTGTTAACCGTGGCCCTTATCCCTGGTTGCAGCCATTCCCGATGGGGGCCGCGCAGCGAGAAGATCCATGCAGTGGGCCCCTGTCTGATGATAGATAGGGCCGCATCGACCTACATAGATATCAAAACGGACTGCGCTCTAGCGTATCTCGAGAAGACATTAAGATAAAAGCCAGCCCTCATATCTCTGTCCCCCCGATTGCAAGGTTCCCAATCCCAAGCTTAACCAATCTTGTCGGATCTACCCCACCAGCCTCAAACTATGTCACACTGTCCAAAGTGGTGTGAGCAGTTGCATTCATAGCCTCGTGTCCGAGAAAAGCCTGATGACCTGTGACGACGGCGTTAAGCAGCGCAATCAAACGCTGAAACACAGGGTCGGGAACAAATTGCTCCGATAGGTTCCTGAAAGCCAGCCAGCCGTCCCCTTCGTAAATGTACGTCCAGAGCGGGCCCTCCGACCTGATCGTCTCTGGCGACGCAATAAATGGCCGGAGTATCAATGGGATCTCCTCGACTCATGTTCACCATCGTCACTCCGCGATTAACCACCTCAAGTGTCCCGTGTTTTATCGTATGGTAAATCTGAGGTGTGCCAGGGAAATAGTAGACAGAGGACATCAGCTCCTCATCCCGGCCAATATATTGAACGGCAATTTTCTCTAGTCCCTCGAGTCTTGTCACAACAGGGTAGAAAGTCATGTTGGCTAGAACTGGAACTCTGCAATATCTGAACCACGTCGATGAAAACGCTCTACTAGATAGTAGTAGCTTTGTTTGAGCGACGTCATTTAGTATGGTTCGCGTAGAGTTGAGCACAGTTCCCTGCTAAGAAGGCGAGACCACCAGTTCAATTCAATAAACATGTGACGCGACAACAGGGTATATGGACGAAAGTGATATATACATATACACACAGGAGCCAGAAAGTGAAAAGCCCAAAGAGAAGGATGGCCAAGAAAAATTGAAGTTCAGAAGCGCGACTCCAAAGTCCATGTTTGCACTCGCAGAAATCTTGATGCAGAGAGTAGGCGGGCGTTCTAGGATATAAAATCATACGAACAAGCAGCACCCTGAAGACTAAAAAACGCTTGAAAACCATTGCGCCATCATATAGAATCGTATCTATCGAAGCTTGAAGCGAAATAACAAGAGCTGTAATTGGGCTGCTGGCTTCACGATGGAGGATTCCACGTCGTTGCGTCTGAGGTAACTTCTTCGAAGCTACGAAGGACCGAAAAGCCAATCGAAAAAAGACCATCGAAATTGCCGTCTCCATCAACCTGCCAAAGCAAACCATTGTTAGCATGAGGGGTTGTGTCGGCAAACGCGATTCGACCAGAAACTTCACATTAACTAGAAGGGTAGTCGCACGCGACGACGGAGAAAAACATAAAAACTTACACAGTCCAGGACAACAGCACTGCCCCCTTGGTTGCGAATTTGCTTGATACCTAGTAGGATCAAACCCTGGACAAGTGTCGCATATTCTCCCACGGACGGCGAGATCACAGGTGAGGAAATTCCTCCAGCGGCAGCGTGCAACTCTTTCGTTGCTGGAAGGAACTCTGAAAGCGCCGAATCGGAATTGTACACGACGACGCTTCCCAAAATTGCACCGTCTGACCGTCTCTTTGCCCGTATGATACCGCTTGCGGGTGCTCCATCCAGAGCCATTTTGTAAATTTCCATGATTCCCTGCCGCGAACTCGTCTTGACGTGGTCTAATATAGCTTCGGCATAGTCCCAGCCGTAGACGAGGTCGTAGTTCACGTCTGGGTTTTGGAGACTCTTTGCCAACCCCTCTGGTGGCGACCATGTCTCTAAATTGCGGAGCATCATGGAGCACACAGGTCTCGATAGCGTTGTATTCCATCCAAGATTCGCGAACCACTGACGCAGTTTTTTGCGCTCCACGAGGTTTCCTGTAGGAATGCCGAGATATACTCCTGGTAGCCGAGAACCAAGTTGGAATCTCCTAACACTTTTCCGTTGTATTAATGTTCGAATCGCTCGGTTGTGCAGAGAGTGGCCGATAGACAGCTTTCGCCTGGAAGGATCAACGATCAACGCCCCAATCACCGCTGTGCCGGTGGATTTGAAGAAATAAGTCGAGCAGAAACCGTATAGCACCTGGGTACTACTGTTGCGAACGACAAAGTGTGCTTCCTCGACGTCCTTATTTCGCAGCATAAACGTATTTGAAGTGACATTCGCCAGTTCTGATCGTTGCCCCTGAGTAGCATTCGCTCGAACAGCAGCTAGCAACGCATCCAAAGCGTTGGAATCACGATCTTCATTCCAGTTCTCAACAAGCCAGTGGTGTCTTGATTGGGTCAGTTTTTGGCTCTGACTAATGGTACCAGGCAGTGAACCAGTCGGAGTAAGCTCTCCGTAGAGAATCTTGACCAACGCTTGCAAAGCTGTTTCGGTGAAGTCATAGGTGCATATGTAGGTTCCAATAGACGGATCCGAGGAAAAATCATAAGGGGAGCTCACTGCTACGACGATCAAGGGTTTAGGCCTTTGCTCTCCATTTGGGCCGAATTGAGCATTGCACATCAAAGAGACATGCTTGGTAAATCCATACTGATACCGATTGCGATTCGAATCAGCCGTTACAACAATAACGGCATTGGCGCGGCTAATTAAATTCTCGTGGATTGGTCGCACCCCATTGGATGTATAGGACGTATGGAGAACACGTCCGTTCCGTTGTCGGGCAAGCGACCGCCCGAATTCTCTAAAGACACTCTCTCCGCTTATCACTGATGCATTTCGATCCCAGGATATAGAACTAGAGTCGTTAGAGTGGACTGAGTCCCTATTACTACTCCCGTTGATCGAAAGCGAGACCGCGGATGCTGGGAGAGGTTTGAGGAGTGGTGTCAGGAGGAGCAATTCCTCGTCTGGCTCAAGGACGCCGGACAGGGGAAGATAGTTATTCTTATCTCTGACGACGGTAATAGAGCTGTTGTACGCTCGAGTGGAAAGACTCGTGTGTGACGGCTGCATTTTAGAGAGGAGGCTGAGACCGGGAGGATTCAACGCTTTAACCCATGAAGTGCACCGAGACTTCATTTTCAAAACTCTGTCTAGTGACTTTCGTATCCGCTCTTTGCTGATGATCCCGTTCTCCACTCCTAACCTCAGCCCATTAATGGCTTCCTGCTGAACTGAATACGACCGGCAAAGGAGTATCAGGTCACACCCCGCTTTCATTGCCATGACGGTCCCGCCGCCTACCCCGATATTGTAGCTGAGTGCTTCCATTTCCAAGCATTCGGAAAGCACGACACCATTAAATTTGAGGTCTTTTCGAAGCAGATCCTCAACAACCTGTTCAGAAAGACAGGCGTGCATTACATTCATGCCTGCGGAAGACATTGCGCACCCGCCCACCATCATAGCATCCAAACCCTCTGCGATGGCGTTTCGAAAAGGCATGAGAGCGGTCAGACTCAGCTGTTCAAGCGACTCTGTGATAATAGGCACATCGGTCGGTGACCCAAGAAACTCGAGGTTACCATATGACGGGAAGTGCTTCCCACAGGTTACAAGCCCTGCTTCTTGGTAACCCTTCATGAATTCGACTCCGTAAGCTGAGACTTCCTGCGGATCGTCCCCTATACTACGCACACCCAATGGCTGGTTCCTCGCATTCGTGAGAACGTCAAGGACTGGCCCCAAAATCCAGTTGACCCCAACGGCGCTGAGCTCTTGACCAGTAGCTTTCGCAACTTCTCTGGCTAAAGACTTCGATCCCGTGGCCGCAATGCCCATAGAGCTGGGGAATTGTCGAATATATATCTCATCAAAGAGGCTGTTGACGCCGCCATTTTCTTGGTCAAGGGCAATAAGAAGCGGGACTGGATGACCAGCATTTCGGGCAATCGTCTGGAGTTCTAGGACAAGCTTCGTCGTCTCTTCAGCCGCTGTCAATGTTTTAGCTTTGGTCCAAGGACGTGCATATAGACTTTGTCAACGGGTCTACTGTGGGAAGAAGTGGCGAACAAACAGAGGTGCTGCCCCGCAATAGCAAAGCAAATGGTAGGAAACAAGAATAGAGATAGAGATGATACATTTAAAATAAGACATGCGAAAAAAGTATGGAAGGCCAAGGGAGGATGGTCAATTGAAAAGGGAAGGGAGTGTTGTACATTTCAAATTCTTGGCAGTCAAGATGATGGATCCGATATGGTAGTCTTCGATCAACGATCGGATCTGAGGATCAACGGTGGTTCCATCGAAGCCCATAACAAAGAGCTGTCCCATCTGCCTGTAACCAATGTCACCCATGGCGGGAAGGATATCTCAGTCAGCCAGTGGACTCTTGAGGCGAAGGTTTACTGGCTTTCAGGTGAAAGAGGGAAAAGTCACGGATAAGATCCAGAGCCGGGGAAACATCAGGGAAATACCAAACGGCCGACATTGCTACCCCAGAGGATGAAAGGGAAGAGAGAATTTGAAATAATATTGTCTGGAACGCATGTTGCATCCAGACCGCGGTAGCCACATTGCGACGAGCAAGAACACTGCCAAACATATGAAGGGCTTTCCAAGATTACAATCCAGACAGATTGTTCCGCGCGTACGTGTAATCAAAAAGAGAAAGGCGAGCAGGCTTTCCCCCCACAGGGGAAAAGATGCTGAAACGGTGAAGGTCCGTACCTATTTAGATCGTCATTCCATTCTGCAGGGAGCTCACTTGCCTTCTCCCCCGCCATGGCAACGATGCACTACTCGAACTCCCGAGTTCTCTCTCCAGCAGAAGCAGGATAGCGAATCTCGCCGTGCACGGGCCGGAATACTGAAGGGAATTGAGGAAGGTGGGGGCGGAAGGGCGAAACACCACAGGCGCACGCGTTTGGCGACACGAAGGAAAGACTAAGGAGAACAGGCCAGATGGGAGGGCAATCGCGGAGGATTCAGGAATGGAGAGGACAACGGTAGATCGACGCAGCTGGACCGTTGCAGAGACAATGGGTTTTCGTTGTCACGGTCGCGCTGGAAGTGTACCTGCCACCTGGAAATGTTAAGTTACAAATCCGCAAAGGTGGAGAATAGCGACATCTCTTGTCGTCACAGGCTTGGGCAAGGTGCCGAGCTGCTGGAGCTCCTGTTTAGATATTTGGTGCGCTTAGGTGGGCAATGCTATCGCAAACCAACAAGGATTAGCCATGGTATGATTACCAACTGACCTCAGACGAGATAACGAGACACGATAATTCAGATAACCAACAGTTGCGCACCATACAGCCGCGGTGAAAGGACTGCTGGTTGTGACCGTTTGATGAATGTGGTTGGAAAGTCATCCACAGGGCGTCCGCCGGGAATAATGGGAGGTGACTAAAAATGGTCATCCGACATCGGGTCGAGCTAACCTCTATTTCTGTCAATCTCGCGGCTTCTCCTAAACAGCTCGACCATCCTCCTGCATTCGGGGCTACATACCCATCTCATTCTTGCGATTGCTGGATAACCGTAGCGGGGACAACAAGAAGACAGTCAAAGCAAGGGTTCAAGCGCCGTGTGAACCGTGCTGGTGCGGAGAGAGGCGTGTCGCCGAGCTTTTGGTGCTGGGGTTCGAGTGGACCGCCTTGAATGAAGCGTTCTGGCCATACTCGCTATAAAAAACCTTATTATGAGAAGGGACTATGATTTTAATTCATCAGTGCTCATAATCTCAATGCCAGCCACGACTGCATTGGGCATTTCAAGGGCAGATGAAGTTGCTGAACTGGGCTTCCAGCGTCGATGCTGAGCAACAATGTGGCCATCAGCGACTCACAGTCCCTTTCTACGGTGTATCGAGGCAGATCGACGATTTTCTACCGTGTTCACTTTCCTATGGCCCTTCGACGTATCGACTGCCAGGGTCTACTACAACCAAAGCGACTTCGATATGGTATCGCACACTTTCCGGAAGAGAATCTAACCGTCGTTTCGTCAATGGTCAGGGGCAGTAGTCGTAAAAGTAGAAGATAGGTAACGGTTTTTTTTTCCACAGATTTCAACCATGTCTCGTCGCGCCAAGTGAGTGTCCCTGTTAGAGAGAATTGCGACGTCGCAAGTCCTAAATCCGAATCTCAAGCATGCAGTTCGTATCTTTAACTCTGGGGCTGTATATTGGGGATCTGGCAGTCAAATCCAAGATGAATGTATAAAGTACTATTTGGACGCTCTGCTTGCGTGCCACATTTTTATAAATACACTGTACCTATTTCTCAAAGCATCAAGTTTCCCTAAAAATCACAGATTCATTCTGGAGCCTACATCACCATCAAGCAGACGACTCTTCCCAATCGTACCATAGTATACTGCGTCTTCTGCCAATCCATGGGTGGAATCTCCCTGCCAGGGAATACGACGTTACACGCCACACCAGTTTGTGGTAGCGCTAAGCGTGCCGTAATATTACGGGCGTCACAGTGCTCGTAAGTTTGATCTGTAATGTAATAAATACCAAGTGTAAGTTACAGCCAGATATCAAAACTTCACGCTGGAAACGTTGGAACTGCCCATAAAACAAATGCCCAGTCGGCAAACCCGGCGCTTCGGGAACCTTTGATGGTTCACGCTCCTCCACTTCCCATCCCCGCCAGCCGTCGTCGTAGTATATACTTCCCATGCCATCGTCATCATATCAAATCGCATGGGGGGTTTGCCGTCCGCCCACTGTTACTTGGTTCTGCTGCGACATGGCTCCAGAAGCCGACACTACGCTCTCATCTCACGGCAGCAGGGGCGAAGAGAGACAGTCTCAAGTCGGGATCCAGTCGCTTTAGCATTTGCCCCATCGCATGGATCCGGTTGGCCAACATGTCTAGATTGTCTGATACTTTTACTCTGGGCATTTGCAAAGAAATGATGTCAAAGGCCTGGGAAGTGCTGCGGTAGCGGTAGCATGAGTGAGAGTCAATTCCAGATTTATTCTGGCTGGAAGAAGGTTCATGGGAAGTCTACATAAAAAGCTACTTGAACGCAATTCGTGCACATGATATGAGAGTACATCTCATGTAAAAAAAAAGTGCCCTTTTTATACTCCTCTGGTCATCTAGTGATAACTCTTCTTCATCCACCACCCTCACTCTCGCCACCTTTGCTGCTCCTCTTTCATCCTAAGCCATACTCCTTAACAACTCTATTTATTGTCCCATCGTTTCTCATCCGCCAGCTTGCTGGTGCTTCTTCCAAAGCACCCTCTGCAAAGTGGGATCTGCTTGTCAATCCAAGCGAGGAAAACATCCCAAGCCTCTGTGACGTGTCGTCCGTCAAGTGACCATCATGTAAGGAAGTCCCTTTTGTTCACTGACGGCAGCTGGATGACAGAACTAATCGTTGTTTTTCTGTTGTATCAAGGAGAGTCATCATTCGGAAAGATCCCCAGGCTGTGTCTGAATATGTTGCAGACTACATCATCAGTACGTACGCCTTGATCACTTGGGCCCATCTCCATCCGCGGTATTTGCGTTTGGTTTCGTCCCATATTCCATCGATGCATCCAATGTAATCATATAATATCAATCCTATTTTATTTTCATCACGAGCCTTGGTTCCATCTGACGTCGACGTGCCCTTGAAATTTTGTTTGAAGAATAGATTTTGACTCGGGATTCATGTAGGTCGTATCAAGGCTTTCGCACCCACTGCGGATAAGCCCTTCGTTTTGGGTCTCCCCACTGGTAGCAGCCCCGAGATCATATACCGTATTCTCGTCCAGCGTTACAAAGCTGGGCAGATCTCATTCAAGCATGTCGTAACTTTCAATATGGTAAGACATTCTTCAGCGACTCCAAAACGCCAACTTGTAGAAACCAGACGCTGAGTATATCTCCTGTTTCCGGCACTTAGGACGAATACGTGGGCCTGCCGCGCGACCATCCTCAGAGCTATCACTCCTTCATGTATAAGCACCTATTCTCACATGTGGACATCAACCCGGCGAATATCCACATCCCAGACGGAAATGCACCCGACCTGGTCAAAGAATGCGAAGAATACGAACAGAAGATCATCCGTGCAGGCGGCATTCAGCTCTTCCTCGGTGGCGTCGGGCCAGACGGGCACATTGCTTTCAACGAGCCCGGGTCCAGCTTAAACTCGCGCACTCGAGTCAAGACTCTAGCATATGACACCATCCTTGCCAATTCACGGTTTTTCGACAACGACATCAACAAAGTTCCGCATACCGCTCTAACGGTCGGCATCAAGACGATCATGGAGGCTAGAGAAGTTGTGATCGTTGCAACGGGAGTCAACAAAGCCAAAGCTTTACAGAAGAGCATAGAGGAAGGAGTCAATCACATGTGGACCCTCTCTGCTTTGCAGCTGCATCCGTATCCATTGATCGTGGCTGACGAAGATGCCACTCTTGAACTGAAAGTCAAGACTGTGAAGGTAAGTGAGCATCCAGACCCAAGACTCTTTGAATTCGAAAGAAAGAAAAGCGGGGGAAAAATGAGACGAGAATTAACATATCTCCGCCCTTTGAAACAAAACAGTACTTCGAAAGCATCGAAAAGTCCGGCACAGACGCACGCACTCAGGGTCCCCCTCTCGTCTACCGCCCGCCTTTCAGGGCGTACAAACCCATCCCTCCGCCCGCTGCTGTATCGCAAAATGGCAGCACCACCCCAGCAGCCAAACCCCGCAGCGACCTAAAGATCGACACAGACGTGCACCGTCTGCAAGAAGATCCCGACGAGCTCACGCCGGATAGCATGTCGTCGCGCATTGTCGACTCTGCTGTCGCAGTGGGACTCGACGAGGCGCTGATGCGCGGAGGGAGCGTTGGGGATCTAATTTTCGACCGTATGAGCTCTCGAATCGGGAAATAAATCGTCAGAGCCAGTCAATTAATTTTTTTTTTCTCCGTGATCCGACCCCGTAGGGATGAGAGAATTGACAGTGGAGACGATGTCAGCGCGACGTGGACATTGAATGCGACCCTTCTCCGAATTCGTGCCGTCGCAAGTACAGAACTCCGATTCGGCCTTCAATCGCCCCATCAAACCGTTCGCTTCAGTCCTCTACTTTTTCTTGTTGGGTTTTATTTTTGGTATTTTGGTTCAGATTTCATGCTTATTCCATGACGGGCTTCTCTTTCCAAATTTCCTCGTTTAGATTCTTATTCTTGTCTTTGCCTTATCTTCTCAATGATGACCCTTAAAAGGGCCCAGCCAGGCGCACTGTATATTACATAAGTTCTCAGACGGAAAAAAAAGAAAAAAAAAGATTTTCTACAATTTTGGAAATGCCGTAGCTATCTGCCCGCTCATATCCACCAGCGTACTCTTATTCCTCACCCATGCCTCCAACCCTCTCCGCCCGTTCTCGACGCCCACCCCACTCTGTTTCCAACCCCCGACGCTCATTTCCGCCGGTGACTCTCCCCACGAATTGATCCACGTAATACCAACGTCTAGTCTGTCGATAACTGTGTGTGCAAGGTTCAGGTCCTTCGTGAACACTCCAGCCGCAAGGCCAAGCGGTGTGGCGTTTGCACGGCGGATCACGTCATCGAGATCGCCGGCCCGGTACGTGAGGATGGACATGACGGGGCCGAAGATCTCTTCTCTCACGATTTTCATATCATCCGTGCAGTTTGTAAATACCGTGGGGCAGATCCAATATCCTTTACGTAGGGACGGGGGCAGGTTGCGAGGTGATGAGAGGCCTCCGTAGAGGAGAGTAGCTTTATCCTGCTCGATACCGTGACGGATATAGCTTGTCACTTTGTCAAAGTGAACCTTGGAGCTGAGGGGGCCGAAATTTGTGTTGGGATCCATCAGATCGCCGGCGCGGACATTGGGCATCTTCTCGACCAGACGGCGCTCAAAGGCGGCTTTCATGCTCTCTGGAACGTACACGCGTGTCCCGTTTGTGCAAACCTGGCCTGTGCTGTAGAAATTCGCCATCATTGCACCGTCCACGGCGAGATCAAGATCTGCGTCTGGAAGAATGATGAGCGGAGATTTGCCACCCAGTTCCATTGTGACGTATTTCATATTTCCTGCTGCAGAACCAGCAACCTTCTTTCCCGTCGAGACCTGACCGGTGAATGAGACCTTGGCGATGGAGGGGTGAGATGTGAGGTAAGCACCGACATCTCCGGCGCCGTGGACTACGTTGAAAACCCCGGCAGGGAGGCCTGCCTCGGTGTAAAGCTGCGCAAGTATCTGGCCATGCAAAGGTGTGAATTCGCTAGGTTTGTAAACCATGGTATTTCCAGCTGCCAGGCAGGGGGCTGACTTCCACAAGGCACTGTTAACCAGAGTAAGGTCAGTACGAGTTTCACTATAAATAGATGAGAAGGTGCCCATTACATTTGAATCGGGTAGTTCCAAGCTCCGATGCCTGCGCATACGCCAAGTGGCTCTTTCTTTGTATATACCCAAGCGTCTTGCCGCAGCTGAACGGTCTCCCCATTCAGACCTCCGCCACCAACCATGCTGGCGTAATATTCCAGCACATCAGCGCCAGTGACCACGTCTATCACGCTCGTCTCGGAGTATGCCTTCCCTGTGTCATAAGTCTCGATTTTCGCGATCTCGTCGTTTCGTTTACGAAGCAGTTGTACTGCTCTCATGAGTATCCGGGCTCGCGCGGCTGGCGGGGTTCTGGCCCATGATGGAAACGCATTCTCAGCTGACCGGACTGCCGCATCCACATCAGCATTGGAGGCGATCTGAACGTCCGCGAGGACGGAGGCATCTGACGGATTGATTGTCTGGAACGTCTTTCCTGAGGTGGATGGTTGGGGTTTGCCGTCGTAAAAGAGCTGTTGCACAGGAAATCGTGGGCCTGCCATGGTTGGTTTCTGCACCAGGTCACAGAGACGTCAAGGTATCGGAGAAAGGAGTCGCTCTCTAAGAAAGAGATCGTACACACGGCAGTGAAAAGGACTTTAGAGCTCTCAACAATGAAAAAATCCAACGGAAATATGCGAATCCTGGACCAATCCACATACGGATGACCAGCCACGTGATGATCAGTGACGTTGATGGCGCACTCGAATGGACAGCGCTAAACTTGAAAGAGAAAGTATACCCCAAGATTAAGCGCTTAACAGTGCGAGCGCGTCTGCGGCACCAATGACAAGTCGCGCGAGGCGCTCGCTTCGTGCCATAACTATCATTGGGAGCACATATTGTCTCCAGAGCACAACCGCCAGGTTGGTCTCATCGCAGATAAAGCCTCGGCATCTCGGACGGATGATGAAGGTTGAGATTGAGAATTTCAAATGGCGAATGGAGAGTAAGTGTAAACCATCTGGAACGAGTCTGAGCTCGTTTTGGTTAGAGGAATCCCTAGCTGCGATTGATTAGAGAACATGAAAGAGGAAATAGGCGGCAAGAAGGTATGATCTTTCCATCCAATTTATCAGGCAAAAATCTTTGAGAAGGATGTTGGAGCTCCAGTTATTGCACTTTTTTCTTATGAAGTACTGGAAACTGGAAAGACCATAGTCAAGTTCGCAACAATTATCATCGGCATTGGACTTTTTTGTTGTTTCCAGGTGGCAGTTTGGTCTCACCTTCTCGGTGGTGACTTTCTGGCGGTTATCTCTGCGCTTCGTTCCGCCTTTTGACCTTAAAACATTGCACCTTGAAGTTGTCAAAGAAGCGATTCGCCGAATCGGATTATCCGAGAGACTACTCCGTAAAGTCAGGAGTGGTCGCTCGGGTGTATTAATAAGCAAAGAGAGGTCTGCATGAGCGAAAACGGTACTTTGGTACCATACAGAAATTTCGCAGCAATACGGAGAAAAATTTTACTAGCCTGTAATGCGCTTCGTGTTGCTGCTCGAGGGACAGTGTGACTTGAGGGAACTGGGCAATTGTTCCAAATGCTTAGTGTCCTTCTGGTCCCTGGTCGCAGGCGGAGAGCTTGATAATAAGCCTTTGGCTCTCACGGGGCATTGTGCAGCCACATCTCTCAACGGCAGAGTGCAGCATACCATGGGGATGTACTGTGGCGCAGATCTTTGCATCGATGAAGTGAAGCTGCGACGTATAACTTGGGCGACATGCAAGGACACTCCAAGGTCTTTTGTTGCCAACCAGCAGTAACAACTTTCTTTATCTCTGGCTGCTTGAGTAAGGAATCTTGTTTTTTGGGGGGCGGGGGGGGGATATTTTTTTTCTCTTTTATCTCGTTACAATGTCGATACCTTCACGTACGAGGGGAGCTCAGATCAAAGCTCCAAATGGTTCACCAATGAAACGATGGATTGGGTGATGGACATCGATGTAACCATCGTAGGATGGCCTCAAAATAAAGGGTTCATGGTGGATCATCACCCAGAATAGCGCCAAGCCTGGGTGGGCTCTGGGTCCTGGTCGTCGCCAACGCCCAATACCACGCTCTCTGCACCGTTGCATCTCACAGTCCATCCAACGACGAGAGACTTGAAACTTGTCAGTGATGACAATGAGGGATAGGTGGAGGTTGCTGCAGTCACGAGGGTCAGCGTCAAATCTAATCCGAGACACGTGTCAGTGAAACGATGAAAGGATAAACAAAGAAGCACAAAATGGCCTGTGTTTATTCAACATTACTTTGTAGTAGTTTGCTACGGATAAGTTCCCGGTACTGGCAAGCTTCGCCTTGCCAAGCTGGTGGCGGTTGCTGGCAGCCCAGCTGTCGGCGACAAGATTAAGCTGTTCGACAAGAGCTTGGAGTGCTGCGAGCTAAAAAAGTTTTTACGAATGTGGAGAGGTCAAAAAGTCTCCCGATGCGAGACCTCGACGCGCTCGTGACCGGCGACCAGCAGCAGCGGCGGCAGCAGCATGGCTGCGTGGCGGGCAACGGGCTTGTCCCACAACTCGTACTCACAGTACGGTACCGGGGGTATAGCAACTTCATCATTCACAGCTCATGACTGCTACTACTATTACGATTAATGAGATCCACGTACATTGCCAGAGACAACCACTGCTTGAACGAAAGGATCAAAGGAGCCCAGTCCGTCGAAGGGTGGCGCCATGGATTTCCTTATCCTCTGCGCGGTGGACCGCGGGAGCTTATCTTCGTGAGCCTTTTGGGGAGAACGGGGAGCCAATGTAGGCCACACCTTCCCACAAGTCCCGAAGTTGTAGTAGGACCACAGGAGTCTCCATACGATCTGGGGGAATTGAGTTCCTCGCCGCCCAAGGACCACGGAGAACCACCACCACCACCACGCACTCAACCAGGCAG
>FQSS02000494.1:161004-175777 GCA_900128795.2 Malbranchea cinnamomea | reverse complement strand
AAAAAAAAAAAAAAAAAGATGCACCCGATCCTCGGCCTCTTAGTGGCCGGCCAGGTGCGACGCTGCGAGTGTCACCCTCACCCCATGGCTCACCCCATGGGCTGCTGGCTTGCTGGAGCTCCGGCCATCCCAGCCCCAGTCTTGCGGGGGAGCAGGCGGCGCCAACCAGAAAGACTGGAGAGTCTAAGACTACTACATACTAGTTGCACTCGGCTCTCGTTTAGCTTCGCTTGATGGCGTGCCGTGGTTCTGAACGGAGGACGGAGGACGGGGGGGTACACTTCATGCTGTTGCAACTCAACTATCTCTGACAACGCCGCGATTGCGACGTCCCTCTCTTCCTCTCTCTCCTCACCTGCTACGCTGCCTTGTTCCCTCCTCCTTTCGTCCTTGCGGCCAGCCTGGGTTCACTCATCATTCCGTGGGGTGTGCGCAGCCTGCGCTTCGTGTTGGGTAAGTCTGTCTCAACTCGCTTGGTCGCTGTTGGTGCCGTTCCAGACATGCAGAGGGCCTGTCACCTGTCAGCTTGCAGACGTTGATATGTAAAGTCCTGTCCAGCTCCTGTTGTTTCTTTTTCCCCGACCTCCACTTTTTTGTTTCTTTTTTTCTTTCATTTTTTCTTTATTCCTCAGATCCCTATTTTGTATATTTCTTAGAGTCGCCATTGCCATCCTGTCTTGCGAATTGCTTCAAGTTTCTCTTCTCTGGTCGTCAAAGTCGGATCCAGGGAAGCAACATTCTCTGGTTATTGAGAAAAAAAAAAAGGTCAAAATTTTTCCAACTTGTCGCGCCAATCCAGCCAATTCCTTTTTCTTTTTGCTTGGCCTCGGTGTTCCCTCTTTGTCTTTTTATTTTAATTTTTTTTGTAAAGAATCGCAACGAATCAAGACTCAACTGTATTTTAACACTTGTGTACAGATTACTCGATTCACACCCACAGTTGCGCCTCTTTTACCGCCCGTTGATCGACGCTGACTGCCATCATGGCGGCCGACAAGACCCCCGAGAACGAGAAGCAATCCTTCGATAACAAGAACAAGGTAGCCGATGTCGAGGGCCATGCCGCCACACCCAAGGAGAGGACATGGATGTACAAGCGTCCCAAGATCGGGCCCTTGAAGCTCCCTTACTACGCTTCTCCGTGGTCCCAGCTGCTGATCGTGGCTTTTGTCTGCTTTCTGTGTCCTGGCATGTTCAATGCCGTCCAGGGTCTGGGAGCCGGTGGTTCGCTGGACGCCAGTGCCGTCAACAAGGCCAATACGGCCCTCTACTCGACTTTCGCCGTCGTCGGTTTCTTCGCTGGCTCCATCGCCAACCGCCTGGGCCTGCGTATCACGCTCTTTTTCGGTGGATTTGGCTACTTCCTCTACATTGCCTCCCTCCTCTCCTATGAGAAGAACGGAAATGTTGGTTTTGTCGTCTTTGCTGGTGCTCTTCTCGGTGTTTGCGCCGGCTGTCTGTGGTGTGCCCAGGGTACCGTGATGATGAGCTATCCCGAGGAACGCTCCAAGGGAAAATTCATCTCTTGGTTCTGGATCATCTTCAACTTAGGCAGTGTGATTGGAAGTCTGGTAAGTTCAAACTCCCCATTCGCACTGCTATGCGCTTGTTCATATCCACCATCTTCATCAAGATGTCCTGGAAAGTACCATCTAATCTAGTGTTTTTCTCTAGGTCCCTCTTGCCCAAAATATCCAGAACAAGGGTAACGAGGTCAACGATGGCACTTACATTGCCTTCATGGTCCTCATGTTTCTGGGTTTCGTACTGGCTTTCTCTCTGTCGAACATCAAGAATGTGCGCCGTTCTGATGGATCGCATGTTATTGCCATGAAGAATCCTTCATGGAAGTCCGAATTGCTTGGTCTGTGGGAGGTCCTGAGGAGCGACACGTACATCGTTCTGCTTTTCCCCATGTTCTGGTCCAGCAACTGGTTCACCACCTATCAGTTTAACTGTGTCAACTTGGCCAAGTTTACCATTCGTACTCGATCCCTCAATAACGTGCTGTATTGGACTTTCCAGATGGTCGGCGCCAGTGTGTTCGGCTACTTGCTCGATACACGGTACGTCCGACGCACCCTACGCGCTCGTGGTGGCCTTATTCTTCTTTTCTCAATCACCATGGGTATTTGGGGCGGTGGCTATGCTTTCCAGAAGGGCTACACTCGCGCTCAGGTGGCCGCTTGGGACAAAGAAGCTGAGGAAGGGGGATTCGTCTCCCCTCATCGCCTCGACTGGGAAAATAATGACTACATCGGTCCCATGTTCCTCTACATCTTCTACGGCTTTTACGACGCCGCCTACCAGACATGTTCTTATTGGTGGGTTTCCGTTTGCCTCCCCGTATTTTTCCGGTTTAGTCTGGCTTATCCGGGGACTGACTTTTTGTCCTTTTAGGTTTATGGGTTCCCTTTCAAACAATAGCCGCAAGCTGGCCCACTTTGCCGCTTTCTACAAGGGCATCCAGTCTGCAGGTGCTGCAGTGACTTGGGCGTAAGGAAACCCACCACAACATAATATTTCTTGCCAATGCTAACCCCTGCCAACTGGATGATATACAGGCTGGATCTTGATGAGATTGAGTACATGCCTTTCTTTGCATCCAACTGGGCCCTTCTAGCTGGGTCCCTCCTCGTTGCTTCTCCCGTCATCTTCTTGAAGATCAAAGACAACGTTGATGTTGAGGAGGATCTTAAGTTCTCTGACGAGACCCTCGAGGAGGTTGCTCCCACTGAGGTCATTGAGCAGCTTCGCCCTACTTAGCAAACATCATCATAATTTTGGAAGATGCGCGACATCTTTGCCTGCCTATCATAATTCAGGATATATGCCACGTGGTACATTATAAGCACTTGCTTTGCTATCTTTTCTTTCATTTCTCTCAGTTTGTTGGGCTGGAATTGGATATATGAATTGTCCTTGCCAGCGCAAACGAGTTGTTGGTTATCTCGTTTTGTATAAACCCAGTTACTTAATGACCAAGAGTGGGTCAAGCAGACCTTGAATTGAAGTAATCTTGCGATTCGCCGCCGTTCTCTGGTTCATCTGGCATAAGCGATTCATTATTGTGAACGTTCATAGCATCGACCGGCCCTGCTTTGACATTCGTACCTTCTTCCGCTCCACTCAACCACATTGTCTTCCTACTTTACTACCTAGTAGTACGATACCGCATGAGCCCCTGATAATCATAGTAATAGTGATAATAATGACTTTGTCTTGTACCGATATCTCTGCTCCACACTGCTTTTTTAAACTCCCATCTGTTCTAATTTGTCGCTCCTTGTTGTTTACATGGCAGTATATTAATCTTCACAGTCCCCCAAAGCCTTTCACTCAGCGGGATCTGCGGACGTTTGCGTTTTGACGTAACGGTGACAAGTGTCAAAGCCATGTTCCTCTCAAGTCGCTCCTTTGACCTGCAAACCGAGAACATGTCTGGAAGCAATCATGTGCAACAGACGCAACAAGTGCCAGATTCAGTTCAAGAATGTGTGCTTGAACTCGTTCTCTCGTATCATGTATTAGGGGAGGCAGTATAGGTAGTATATGGTACTAGAGTCAAACCATGACCACCAGATACTTTTGAATGTGTTGAGAGGCACGAACAGCAGGTTACATACCTTGCACGCATGTACGTGCTATGTACATCCGCACAAATTAGGTACATATACGCACAGCTATGTACATATGCATGTACTTGTACGAAACGCCTTGATCAGCGCACATGTACATGATTCATTTCACTGTATCGTGAGAACACTTTATGAATTCTTTAACAAGAATTTCTGGAAGTGCGTGGAGTAGTTCACAGAAGGAGAAAATCCAAGGAAATTACAACATCATCCATTTTACCCCCAAAGAATTTGACAGTGTGAATATTCACGCACGGCAGAAGTAAACTTCAGAGAAAAAGAGCAATCGATGCCAGCCATAGTTGAAAGGCCCCCAGGAGTAGGAATTTGGAGTCCGCGGTCTGTCTTCTCCGAAATCGGGATCCGGGGAAATGTCGCGAAGCCTGAGGAGAGAGGAACAGGAACACGCCCAGGCTAACCAAGGGCTAAGTTTGATTTTTGACATGCCTGAAGAACCTCAAACAAAAGGGAAACTACACAGTCAAAATATTACAAATAACAAAGGGAGGTGATTGGAAACGAGACTGGGTGAAGATGAAGCTCCGAAAATTTTAACGTGATTAACTCTCACCTTCCCGATCACTTCTCCGCGTACAAACGCGTCTTCAACTTCAAGAGTGAATGTGTCAACCACAAAGGACGAGTCAAGCTTCTTATCAAGAAGAAAGAATTCTTCTAGCCATTGAGACTTTCAAAAAGGCCAAATTTCAAGTATCCGAGCTGCGTCACATTCGTACGATGTACCCTACTTGACTCTCTGTGATTGACTACGAGGCTGTACAATATGAAAGGATTCTCAACGCCAGAACCAAAAACTGACCTCAACTGAAGAGTCAGTGCTTGTTCAGTGGATATTATCCATGGATGAACGAGGGCTCCCGCCTCGGGTGAGCACTGTGCGAGAAACAGCCACTGTCCTTCTTGCCAACCGAGACAACTCTACCTCCCCACCAACCCGTTGGTGAATGTTGGGTTAATCGATTCATTAAACGCCACCATGAGATAAAAACCCGATTCTCTCGATCGTGCGACTATGAGCGAGCCAAATGTGAAGATTCCAAGGTCGTTCGAGGGTCGTTTGAGCTCGTACAAAACACCATTCAGAAGTATGAGATTGTACAGGAGGTTATATACAATTTTGATGAGACTGGCTTTCAGATGGGGGTTATTGCGACAGCCAAGGTTGTTACTTGGTCTGAGGGAACTCTCCGTTTAAAGCATGTGCAGCCTGGGAATACAGAATGGGTCACAATTGTTGAAGGAGTCAATGCAACTGGCTGGTCATTGCCACCATTGATCATCCTCACGGGAAAGCGGCACCAGGCTTCCTGGTATGAGAATAGACTGCCAGAAACCTGGAGGATTGAAACCAGTGAGCCTGGATGGATAAATGAGAAGCTGGGATTGATCTGGCTCAAAGAGGTGTTTGATAAGGGCACTCCAGCTCGTACAATGGGCCAATACGGACTCCTGATTCTGGATGGACATGGCAGCCATAATGGACCTGAGTTTGACCAGTTCTGCTTGGAGAACTCAATCATTCCTCTCTATATGCCAGGCCATTCCTCCCATCTTCTGCAGCCATTGGATGTGGGCTGTTACTCTCCTTTGAAGCAAGTATACAAGAAAGAGGTAGAGAAGCAAATGAGGCTTGGGTTCAACCACATTGATAAAGATGAGTTCTTGACCATCTATTCTTCTATTCGCCCAGCAGTTCTAAGTGAAAAGAACATTCAGAGCGGTTTCAGAGCTCCAGGAATAGCTCCATATGATCCAGAGCAAGTTCTTGCCCAGCTCAACACATATGCATATACCCACTCCTCCAGGGACTTCTCATGGCTCTCAGGCCTCCTGGGCTACAGCCACTCCTCACAATGTACGGCGACTGGAGCTACAGAGTGAGAAAGTCAAGAAGTATCTCAAGCGCCGCACTTTGTCCACCCAGCCCAACTACTCGAGCTCTGGATCAGCTGGTCAAGGGATTTGTCAAATGGCCATGCACAGTGCTGCTATTTTAGCAGTAGAAAAAAAGGCATTAAACGCTGCAAATGCAAAACAAAAGAGAAAGCAGGAGAGACGCCACATGTTTGTAAGCCAGGGGGAGGGTCTGACTGTCCAAGAAGGGATGGATCGTGTACGAAGGCTCAATAACGACCAAGAAGGGGTGGTCGAGCAGCCTGCGGAACGACCACAAAAAAGAGTGGCACGCCACTGCAGTATATTTGGTGCCCTTGAACATACTGTTTGTACATGCCGCTAGCGTACAGGAAATAGTTCATAATGTAATTAGGTGATTTTCTTCAGTAACTAAGTTAGTTATTGTGAAATTTGATTCTTAAGTTATTCAATGGTGGAGAAGTGATCGGGAAGGTGATAGATCAACGTTAGCCAGGTGTACTATTACATAAGCTCATCGGCTCCGACCAATGCCGAGCCTCGGCCGCTCCCGGCTTTTCAGATTGCTCACAACGGATGATCGCCAGGAAGCGGACTGCCAACTACACTGAGGGAGGTATGCTGGGCCAGCAACGGAGCAATAAGCTTTGGCCGATTCGCTTCGAGCCTGTGATTTCACTACTTGGTGTGGGAGGGTATATGACGAGCCGCTAAGGCACAGATTTTATTTCACGCACTCCATTTCCTTGCTGCTGTTTGAGTGATTGGACACTCGAATTGTGGGTGCCGAGGTTGATCCCAAAATGGCAAATGAGTACCTCGCTCAGCTGCTGCAGTACGAGCTTAAAGTGCTGCAATTGATTAAAAGTGCGATGGCTCGCTCTAGACGCACAAATACGGGAAATCGTCCCGGCGATTCGGGGATTCACCAGTTTAGGATTTCTTCCACCTAAGCTTCATCGACTCGTGTAAGTTAACAAGGGCCGAGCAGGATATGCCGTAGTGTCGTGGGTATCAAAACCATGAGCAAGTGCAAGAGCTTCGCGCCTCAAAGAAAGTCAGTAACATGAAATGAGAGTAATCCAAAAAGACAGTCAGATCATGAACCACATGTCTATTTCCGTTTTGCCATATTCTTCCCGCCTAACAATGCTGCAACTCCAAGTATGTTTTAAAATGTTGCCTATATCATTGAACACCGGGTAAAAATGCCGTGAAAATTTAACGTGAAAATTGGGCTTATCTCCCCCTTAATATTAGCTCATGACGAAATCTTGATGGATGTGTCTCCACTTAGACTGTCAGGGTCGTCAACGCTTCGGACATCGGAGGTTGCAAATCATTGGATCCACAAGCTTCAGGGGAAACACCCGAAGACGGAGACTCTCTCGCCAGAGAGGGCAATCCCGCCTGCTGATCGTCACTCTCTTGCGGTACCACAATAGCGTCCGTTTGCATCTTCACGTCGCCGCCATTGCTGTCATTATTGGTGTCCCGGCTAGTGAGGCCAAAGTCACGCATCCAATTGATATCCAGCTGGATCTTGCTTTCGGCATCGGGGAGTCCGAAGTCGATCCTAGAGCCATCGTCTGCTGTGAACAGATCGGCTCCAGCATCGTCAAAATTGATCAATGCGTCTAAATCGTTCTGCGTGATGTCTGCATCGTGCGCGAGGTTCATGAATGCCGCAAGGTCTGTGTCTGCCATATTATTGTTATTCGACGAATTTACCAAGTCTGCCGTTGCAGAGTCGTTGTGCACATTCTGAGTGCTTCCGTTTTCACTGCCGACAGAATGAGGTGGAGTAGACGCGAAAAGAAGATCTGGCTCGCGATTTGTAGGAGGAAATGTTGGAAAGGAGGGAATTGACGGTTTCATAGTAAAACCCGTGTCAGAGACTGTCTCAGTAGTGGCATCTGGCGGTGGGGTTAAGGTATCAGGGCGAACTGTGACGGGATTGATGGTAGCCGGCTTCTCGCGCGTAGGAGTCTGGGTGGCTATTTGAATACCAGCTTTTCGGATCGCCGCTTCAAGGAACTGCGTTGCAAAATCTGCTGACGCATAGATTTCCCGAAGGCGAGACAATATTTGCATGCATTGGTAGAAACGGTGAAGGCTGGAGTTGCGGATGGAGAGATCGTTCGACTTGATATCCAGAAGATGGATGATGACCGCTGGAAGTAAAACGGTAACACCTGTGGTAGGAAGATAGCGAACAAGATCAAGCGTATGGAGGTCTTGTGCGATATTTGTGATTTCAACAGCGGCCTGGCGGACTTTTGTACGTGAAAGCATTTGTAACTCGACTTCGACATTAGGGTTCGGTGTGGCAGGAAGTACCTGTGGACGATGCAGCGCACTGGACGTCGTATAATAGATCATCTTCAAAATGGCGCGGTGTAGGTGAAGGACTTCCTCTCCATGAGAGAGGCTTGATGAAGTAGGAGGCCGGTAGTGGGCAACCTCTGGAAGATTGGCCAGCCATGTTTCCAGTTCATCATCACACTTTCGAACCTCGCAGGTCTCGGCTGCTCCCTTTTTAGGGACTAGCATCATGGTCGTTTCGGTAGTACCCCCGAACTTGTGGCTAAGGACAGAGTACTGGGCTGAAAGTACATGACTGATGCAAAGGCATAGTTTTGCCTTCTCAACAAACATAGTCGCTAATTCTTTTTGCTGAACAACGTTACGGACCATCTCGCAGTCTCCAACGACTCGAATAACTTCAGGAGAAAACGGTTTGAAGTCGAAATCATCGATAGTGAGCAGCGGCACATCGCAGTCCTCGTCCTTTATTCGCGTGGGTCGCCGCATACCAAGTGCGATGAGGCGATCTCTTGTGTAAATACTCCACCAGATTCGTTTCCAGAGCTTTTGCCGTCGTACATCCATACTGGAGTTCGCAGGATTTCGATGGAGACCGATCGTATGCGCCAGAGAAAGGCTCACACCCATCCAATGCCAGGTATCTTTTTGATCGTCGGGCATTTCGTACCAGTGGGTCATCAACAGCAACGACTGCACGAGAGATATCCTGTCCACTTCGTAGTCAAAGTCGTACAGAAGCTGCAACACGACGTTCATGTCAGTTTCAAATTGAACTATAGCACTGAAACATTCGCATCTGGATGAAAAGCACTCGACATCGACCTACCCTTGCTTTTTGGAAAAAAGCTTTCCGCGCTACTTTCCGAGATTCAAAGCCCGCCGCACGAAGGTGTTTCATATCGATGAAAGCTGTACCTGCAAACATGACAGCCTGGAAGAGAAGCAGACTCAACGGTCTGGTCGCATCATTCCGCACAATGACACTCAGAAAATCGTCCAGCTCCAACAATGGCATATACGAGTGGACATATTGTATGTAGCTCTTCAGCAATTCATTCCGAAGTTCCACATTAGGGATGCTTAAAGCACCTTTTGTATGGAGGTAATTAATATCCTCTTCTTGGAATTTCGCAGGCAGGGGACGAATGTAGGCTGGAAGAACACCCTTGGCCACATGAGGTGGCGGTGAACAGCCAAGCTGCCCAAAGCCGGGGACGAGAAGCGGGGGGGGACAAACAGACAAGCCGGGAGCGATGGTGGCAGCGCTGGACATTCTACGCTGCTGGTCCTCGCGCTCGATACGCTGACTTTGCCTCTGGTCTAATGGTTTTAATTTTGTCAACAAGTCATCCTCCCGGAAATCAAGTTGACACCTGCACGGGGGTATACGAACAGATAAGATGCGGAACGTGGCGGCCACTGTCCGGGTCGGCCAGATTCTGTGAAGGGGAAACGGGTACCAATGGATCTGGAACTGACGGAGAGGGATGCTTGGAGCGCTCCATGTTATTTCCAAATGAAACGAAACAAGTTTTTTCAGAAGCATCTGATGCCCTTGCAGCTTTCGCAGTGTCACCATCGGGTTGCGTTTTCCTAGAAAAAGAGCAAGCAGCAAAGCTCACACATCAGCCACACTTGTCCCCGCTGTTATACTCGGCTTGGAGTCGGCAGGTAGCAATCGCGCTTTTTTTCTCTCTTTCAGTGCTCTTTTAGAGCTCCAACTTCTTCGTGCAAAGCAATATTGCTAATCTGCCTCCTTTGATTTTACCATTTCCACATTGCAATGGTGGGAACTAACTTTCTCCGTTTACTCTCAGTCACGATGCATTCCACCTCATCAAGCCGGCAATTCGTGCACGGGACGCCATTCTCTACCACATCACACCGAACCTTGCGCGCTCTGCAGCAACAACAGGCCTTGGAAGCTCGTCTTTTGATTGGGCGCGGAGCCCCTGGCAGCCCAGCAACAGCGGCCTTTCGTTTAGTCTGGGACTGATGATCGGACGCTTCGGACGAAGATGTCATGGTGAATCCCAACAGGCCGATTAAAAGGCTCTCCCAGCCCTCATCAAGGTGTAATTCCTTGCCAACAACAAGATAGAGAAATTCGATTTAAAAGCTGATGGAACGGTAGATACACCTCAACGGCAGCAACCCAAGTTTCGGCAGAAGCTCCCAGGTGACGGCGATCGCTTCATTAACCAATGCAGAAACGAGGGAGAGTATGAAGAGTGTCAAAAGACTCGTTATTCAAAAGAAGCAAAAATTACAAACGAAGAGACAAACCCCGAGGACTCGAAGGGAGGGGGAGCACGGGAGCAGGCGGGGAGCGGACGGGAGGAAGCTTTAAGTAAGAGTTCACTTTCGTATTTTATTTATTCAGCAGAACTCGCTTGAAGTTTGGAGTCTCACGGAAGCTTTGCTCAATCAGCTGCAAGGGCACTAGGCAGCTGTGGGAAAAGCGTGGGAAAAGCGTGGGAAGCTGGGGCACGCTGGAGAACTTCGCCATCCGCGTCTTAGTGCTGTGGGCAAGCTGCGGAGCGCACATGTGGGGAGGATGCGTGGAAAATTTGCCGAGTCAGCCAATCAAGAATTGCCAATATACCGAGAAATGGTCACTCTCGCCATCTCACCTCAGCTTGGCAGGGTCGGCGATTCGGTGAAAAGGAGGAACTTCAGGATGTGTGTCAAAAACCTCAACAGCAGAGGGTCAAAGGCCCTCCGCACAGCGGTTCATCTTCTCCACATGGAGACACCCACAAAGTCCAGGAACTTTCTTCAGTCACCCGCGTTTGGTTCTTCGCAGGGTTGGGGAGTGGATGCTTTGGCGAGCGGACGACAGTTGACGAAGAGTGAAGGTCATGGAATCTACGAACAACGAGGAAAGTGTACCCCAGGGTAATACTACTTACACTCCCAGTCATTGCCAGAAGCTTTTCAGCGTTCAAAACACACTTCATGTTCCTGCCTAGGTAAGTAGGTTCCAACGATAAACTTTGGCTCTCATGCAATTCGCTTATAATGAACTCATATTTCTCGCACGAAGGAGCAGCATTTCCAGGGCTTCAGGTCAACAACAAAATCAATAATGACAATATTATAATAAAGAAGTTGTCCACGCAAAACGAGCCGAGAAATTCCAAGAGAAATCTCCGGGGTTGAACTCGAAAGTCATGCGGAACTAAAAAACTTGGCTGGTTTTCTTCGCCCCCAGAGTTCTTTTCGACGCAAATCAACAGATGTCGCAAGATGGCTCCATCACATCATCTGGGTTCTGAGAAGTTTTGATGGATTTTTTATTATTATTTTTGATTTGAAAACCTGAGGCAAAATTCTCCACGCATTTGACTTGTGTCACCGATTGAGAGCTGTCCAATCGGAACCTTTAAGAGCCCGAGCCCGGATATCGGCACCAGATCGCCCACTACGTAGGTGAGGTGACTTCCCTGGGGGAAAGCCCGCAAGGGACCAGATTTTCCTTGTAGTGTGTGACTGGCCAATTTTCAAAGTCTTGACAGCTTTTACCGTTTTTCAGAAGAGCCCAGGTTTTGGAGAAGAGTTGGAGGAAAATGCACAATGGTCTCAAGGAGTTCTGTGTCTTTCTCCCCAAATCATCCTGTATCCTTGCTGTGTCGTCAGCTCGCAAAAACTCCGTCTGAAGAGCGATCCAGATCAAAATTGGCGCAGACTCGGTCGCCGGCCGAGTCGACTGAGACCGGATCCGAACACGCGTCTGGTGATGGGCGGTGACAGCTAAGGTCCAAACCTCGAAGGTTGTTGTTCGGATTCTGGCCAAGAAACGAGTGGCCATGTGCTACACTGTATTCTCCTGAGGTCTTGGCGCAGGCAAATCTATCACCCTTCTGGAGGTTTGCTCCAACTCTGGCGCTAGTCCTCAAAGGGTTCGTCGACAAGAGTAATCATTGGGATACTCCCAGACCTTGCACAATGCTCATTAGTAATATCTAAAATGGTGCTAAAGGATGTCGAAACTAGGAGATTGTTACGAAGGAAATCCACATTGGCCCCATTCCGCGCAAGTTGCAACTGAGTTTGTGGGATGATGGGATCCTTCGTGTGGTGGGGAAGCGTCATTCGACCCCTTGATCTCGACCCAAGAAAAGAGATCGAAACTCACCTCCTTGTGAGGGGTCAGTGCTCTAGCCTCTTCGAGTCATGCTAATAACTACTAAAAGAAAGCTGGTGACTGGCTTGTGATGTTAAGACTCTGGGTTCTGCGCATTGTACGGGATCTATTCTTGCTGAACCTCTGGAAGCGTCGCAATCTCGAACAAGAGACTTTTGCGTTGCCACGAATGTTGGCGGCACTGTCATTTTGAGCCACTCCCACCCAATCCGGAGGTTTACTGAGCGAACGATGCCCAACAAAAAAGATGGCGCAAGCCCTTTAGAGGGACTAACCCACTTAGGACATCGATCCAGGCCCTGTTAGTGGCTCAGGGGACTGGATGATTGAAAGGGTTAGGACAACTGGAAGCTCGGAAGCGGGGGAGGGGAGGGATCTCCAAGCTCTGAACCCCCAAAGTGGAGAGAAGCTGTGCTGTTCCCTGCCTCGCCGAAGGCGGGGAGAATACGACGCCGAAGATCAAAGGGAAAAGGGCCGTGGCGCTGAAACCCAGATAGCCGGGAAGGGAGACTTCTGGTACTTGGAAAAATCGATTTTCGAAGTGACAAGAAAGTAAATGCTCATGGAGTTTTAAAATAACACGGTAATGTCCTACAGAACTTTCGCATCTTGCGATAATTCATCTTTCTCGCGGAACACAATAGAATACCTGTCCTATCTTCTTGTAAGTGCAGATACCAAGTGCACTTGCGCATTGGGCTTTTCGTCTGAGATGTTCATTAACAAGAGGAACCATCCAAGATGGTGTGTGATACGGCGTCTTTGTTCATCAGAAGTTCTCCTCGAACGTTCAGGATCAACTGGCGACCTTCCAGCCTCGAGGTGTCTCTCGCATCACAATGCATGAATTGATGAAAGGTGGTAAAGCTCGGTAATCCTTCCTGAATAGTCACCAACCCAAAGGCCTGTCGTTCTTCGGAGTCTGATTGCTCCTGATGGTGGAAGTCAAGTCAAACCGTCGGCCCATCTGACTCTCGGCACATCGCATGGTCTTCCCGCGAGTATCAACAGGATAATGCCGACCCGAATGCCGTGCCGTATTCTCCGACCTGCGTCCTGTTCTCGGCCGTTGTGATGTCAAGACAGATGAGACATAACTCGGCCAGATTTGGACAAGAACCAGAGACGGCTGGAGACTCTCCTTGGTAGAGACTAGACTTAAACAAATGGAGTTAGGTGAGACTACAGCGGGGAGCTGCCTTTCCAAGGTTACTACTGTGTACAAGTATTCCTGCCCACTCGAGTAGTGGTTTCTCTCAGCCAAATCACGATCTACTCTCACGAGAATACGAAAATACCATAGTACTAAGGTCCGTGATGTTGGGCCACGAGGGCTGCCTTCCCCAATCTCACGTGACGCACGATCTCTGCAGGTGGATTTCTGGATTGAGTACCGCTGCTCGACCAATAAAATCAACCAAGTGCTTTATTGTCACGTGACTTTGTTATTGCGAAGCAGACTCCTTCCCAGCTTGTTCTGCCACTCTCTACCGCCTAGTACTTTGTCATCTCCCACATCTGCACTGTCTTTTCCCCCTCTCTCTCTAACAAGCAAGCATCTATCAGTAATTCTAGTTGAATTCCATCTCCAATTGTGGAGTTTTCTCAAAGTTTCAATTCATCTCCGGCACTGCCAAGGTTTATAGCCGGCAGGCCTAGTTGTTTCTGCCCCCAGCTCACGTGTCCCACACTGTCAAAGAATTAGTTAACTATGCGGGTTGAGTCTCCCCAAACTGACAGTGTGTCAATGATGCACAACAGCGTAGTAGTACTGCTGAACAACCTCAAGAGGCTCATTCAAAGCGTCTGAATGCTGCAGCCAACTTGCCCAAACCTTTGAAGGAGGGAAAGTCAGCTGCCAAAGTGCTTCAAAAAATTCAGCCTTGACCTTCCAACTACTAGTGAGGTTTGGAGGGTCAAGTGAAGCCCAAATCATCCATACAAACTGTAGAGTTTAGACTAACACATATCGAAGAATACTATCATTAGACATCTCGTCTTTGTTGTCGATACTAACCGTGCCAAGTTCGTAGACTCAAACGGGTAACGAGCTGCGCTCACCCTCCGAGCACTGCGCTAGGCAGTGCCTCGCACCTCTTAGCAAAACGTGGATTTGCAAACGTTTTAACTGACCAACTTCAATAATCAACCACGCCACAACCACGACGTGAATTAATTATTTGAGCAATARAATCCCTTCAGAATTGACTGAATAATGTTACATACAAATGAAATGTAAAAATATTATGTGGTGGTTGAGAAAACGATAGCAAAAGTGGGCGTGGTTGGAAAATCTCCCAACGCGGCACCCCGAACAAATAACGAGATAACAACGCAACGAAAGATTCAGGCAAATCCAAAAATTAGGGACAGAAAGAGATGCCTATTCTCCTCATTTTGACACCAGAAAAACCACAAACACGTGTATTGTGGTGGAAATCCATGCCGCCGTTCCTGCACACGTTCGGGATCGCGATCGTGCACACGCTCAGAGGCTTCGGGAGCTCGTCGGCCGCACATCAGGATCATAATGCTCATCAACGCCACGTACGAACTCAGGATGACGTTTTAATAGCTTCTTGCGATGTCTTCTACCCGTAGCTTCAGCCGTAGCACGGTATTCAGTGACACGGACATCTTGTTGGCGCCTATAACGGATTTCATCAAGAGCTCCTTGCACCTTGATTGTCCCCCCTTTCTGCACAACTGGCGGCCGTTCTCTGCCATTTGGTATCCCATTCGATGCGAGGCAAGCTCTCGTGCC
>FQSS02000494.1:2204-160828 GCA_900128795.2 Malbranchea cinnamomea | reverse complement strand
ACCGACACCCATCGCGTTCGGAGCATTGAATTCAGGCGTAGAAGGCCGTTCAGGTCGGGTAGCTCTTTCGGGAGCTCGTAAGGCAGGCAATTCTAGCATTGTGTGCCCATTTCCTATCAACTGCAAGGGGTTTAGAAACCCTCTGAGAGTATTCTGCGCGTCGTTCAGGGAACCTGCGAGGCCAGTCACGGCCAACGGCGTGGCATGAAGCAAGGATCCAATTTGCTCGATTTTCAAGTTGCCAGACTCGACGGTGCACTCCGTAACGTTCAGCGCGATCAATCATCTCACAGAGAGCGCCTTCTTGCCCTTTTGAGAGCTTCTTGTTCTGTCCACCGCAGTTGGCACGCGTGCCCCGTCCGTTATACCGCTGTCGGAGCCGTTCGTAAGGAACTAAGTCTGCTCGGTGCAGGTCTGCAAGATTGGGGTATTTTTCCGGCTGGAACAGAAGCCAGAGCAGCTTCTACGTCCCTCAACAACCCAATAGTCTTCCTTTTGCGTTGTGGTTGACATATCGCGTGTTTTGTGCAGGTTGTCAGACGCGTTTGCAAATCCACGTTTTGCTAAGATCCACGTTTTGGTGCGAGGCACTGCCTATGGCAGTGCTCGGAGGATGAGCGCAGCTCGTTACCCGTTTGAGTCTACGACCTTGGCACGGTTAGTACATACTATACTAAAATACGACTAAAATACGACTAAGTAATACTAGCTATGGTGGCTTTTCATCCACTCCGGACATCAGAAGTCTTTTCACTCACCGATATTGAGTCGATGACTTGTCCTCTCAGCATTGTCTCTTAGCTTAAGCTCGTACTATCATGGAAGAGTGAACCACTCGAAAAATTGGAGTTGTCGAAGGCTGTACGAAGCCAAGTCCTTAAACGTTCGTTGAAACAGATGATCATGATGCAGCGTAGCAACCACTACTTTCATCGCCAGGTAACCATTGGACAATGTCTCTTCGTGCGCAGGCTGCTTTCTGACGAGAACAGGATCAGAATTTCGACGGCTTGTTGAAGAAAACAAAGCCCCGTCAAACTGCACCAGCAAGCCAGGATTGCTCTTCCTCTCTCATTAGGGACAGTGAGTGTGACGGCCGAAGTACTCTGTGCATAATCAATACGACAGTGAGATGATCGGAGGCGAGTTTCAGCCTGGTTGAACTGAGCCTATCAATCATCGCGATTCGGATCACGAGGGTTGCTAGTACGAGTAGTATCATTGTATAATTCACCCTTCGATGCGAGTAAGTGACCGGGATACCAATCTGACAAGTCATTACTATAAAGATGCATGTAGTAGATCTTACAAAAGTTCTCTCCTATGCCCGAGAATTGTACTAGGTTCGCCTTTGTGTCTCTTCCCAATCTCTGTTTTCTCGCCGCCATTACAGGCACATAATACCTGGCGTAACTTGAAAAGCACACCTAATGGGTATCTGGCAGTGTCTAACAGGTCGGGTCATCACCGCCGTTTCGCTGGCGTCGGCAGCCGTTGATGACCCAGCCAAAGATGCAACTCCATACCATACAGCATTTCCCCTGTTTCGCAGTAGCAATATGGCATCCCCAGACAAACTTCCAAGCGGCATCGGGTTCCATTCATTCCGCATTCCAGCTGTGGTCCGTACCAGCACCGGCAGGATCCTCGCCTTTGCAGAGGGTCGCCGCCATAATAACCGAGACTACGGAGATATCAATCTGGTCTACAAGCGCACAAAGACGACCACAAATCATGGCGCGAATCCATCGGACTGGGAATCGCTGCGTGAGGTGGTGGGCACGGGACCAGGAACTTGGGGCAACCCAACCCCGGTGGTGGACGGTGACACGATTTATCTGTTTCTCTCCTGGAACAACGGCAGTTACAGCCAGAATGGCGGGAGACACGCTGCCAGACGGCTCTATAACCAGAAAAATCGACTCGACTTGGGAGGGACGGCGACATCTTTACCTTACCACCAGCACAGATGACGGCAACACCTGGTCTACATCAGAAAATCTTACCCGGGAGCTAGCACCAGACGGCTGGGCATGGGACGCCGTCGGACCTGGAAACGGAATCCAACTGCGCTCAGGGGAGCTCGTGATTCCCGCACAGGGGCGAAACATTATCGGCCGGGGAGCCCCTGGAAATCGCACCTGGTCAATCCAAATTTTCTCTGGCGCAGGATCGGAGGGTACTATTTGCCAAACACCAGATGGTAACCTCTATCGCAACGACAGAGCAAGTCGTGGGGTCGGTTATCGGATTGTCTCTCGAGGCACCCTGGCCGATGGATTCAAAAAGTTTGCTCCCGATGAAGGGTTGCCAGATCCCGCTTGTCAAGGATCCCGTGCTTCTGTACAACACGGACTCACCGGCACGCGTGATTTTCATGAACTTTGCTTCGAAGACTACTCGGCGAACCATGCGAGTGCGCATCAGCTACGACGCTGACGCTGCCAAGTTCAATTACGAACGCGAGCTCAGTGATGAACCTGTGTCGGGAGTTGGATACGAAGGCGGCTACTCCAGCATGACGAAGACTGCGGACTATAAGATTGGAGCTCTTGTAGAGACTGACTTCTACGACGACGGCTCTAATCAGGGGTCATATCGTGCTATTGTCTGCCGGCGTTTTAACTTGTCGTGGATTCTGAATGGATAGTTGACAGCAGTTTGTGATTTCAGAACATTGCTTTTAATATAAATGAAAGAACAAAGGAAAATAAATTCAAGAGACAGAGTCAAGGTCAGAGTGCAAACTTGGAGCAATGTACTTTGTGTGTATTTTAGTACTAGATGTCATGTCCTATTGCAGGAATCGAAGTCAATAGCGTGTTAATTCGTCGGGGGAGTGGCAAAGGAAGCCAAACTTGAACTATTCGGCTCTAGGGAGTGCAACGTAATAAATATGTTGAAAGAGAAACGAAAAAAATGATGGCGCTATCATGTAGTGGAGGAGAGCATTATCTCGGGTTGCATCTCACTGACATTGGCATAATACCTAATACATATGGCATCGAACAGTCAACGAAGCATGAGTTCCTTGACTCCAGACGGAGGACTCCGCATTTGATGCTGGCAACGAAGCCCCAAAAGTCGGAAACACGCTATTCCGTACAAGACAGCATAACTAACTTAGAAAAGAAAGTTACTCCGTGATGGCAGACAACCGCCTGTCTTGGCACTCTGGTCCCCTCTCAACTTCCACCGATGGCAATGATACCACTCAGAGAGATAGGCGAGGGGTTGGGCACGGAGCCCTTTGTGTTACGCACCGCCAAACAGAAAAAGCCAGACATGATCGAAAACACATGTCGGACAAAGTCCGCATCAGTCCAGAATGGGGCAGTATTTCTCGAGCATTTCACAGAACTTTTTTGCCGTCCTTATCCGGACACGCTGGGACTTGGTGAGCTGGTGATGGACCCCTTTTAACAATCCATGTTGAGGGGAGATAACGCAATCCGTCTCCATCATGACTGCTGAAGGCCAAGGCTTTGGAAAAACCATGGATACTACCTTGTGAATGCCGCCAAACGCTACAGACGCCCTAAAACAGAGGGGTCCGTTTCGAAGAGGCCCTTTTGATAACACTGCCCGAATCCCGGTTGATCCCGTGTGGATCGTTGAATGCATGATCTGCCATCGCGTGAGGGGCGCCCGTGCCGCCACCTCCAGCTCGCTCCCGACTGTCCCTGAAAGCACGTAGGGTGCCGAAATGACATGAGGCCCCCCTGAACTATCAGAAGCACCGGACACGAATCAGGGAAGCGCGGTGACTTGAATACGTCGTTCTTAATCTTGGCATCATCCAGCTCCAATCCGCCTGGGATCTACAATGTCTACACTCCGCTAGAGATGGTGCGTTGGAAGGGGCTTATTGGGCTGAGGCTAGATTAAGATCCCAACAGTTCATAGTGGGTCAGGTAACCATTTCTAATGACATCTGAAGAATCCCGAAATTATATGCAAGTGGCTAATGCACACCCGTGATCTTCATGCAATGGAACTTCACGATGACGATTCCCCGCCAATGGTCTTTCTTACTTTCGGGATTTTCCAACTCTAACAAACTCTATCTCCCGACAGTAGCGAGAGTGGGTTTGCATGCAACCCCTGCGGGCATCATTAGGTGTTCTTCCAGACGAATTCTATTCTATCTTCAGCAAAAGGAAAATTTTGAAGATCCTCGATGCCACCTAACTGAGCAAAACTGGATGGGCGCGAGACGTGAAGATTTGCAGCGTCAAGCTTGCGCAGCGGGCTTCCTTTTTGACACATCTGTTCTGGGCTGGGCTTTGCGTTTATATGGCTCTAGAACCAGACCCCGTGGTGGTAAGAGCGCATGATTCGGCTCTCATACACCATTTTCAAGCAGTCGAAGGTGCTTGCCCAAGTGGAGGTCTATCATTCTACCCCTTCCGATACCAAGGGTACTATCAAACCCGATGTAACACTGCTTTCAGGAATTCTACGGCTTTTGAGCTACATCCTGCAGACTCGCTGCCCAGAGAGCACTGACTTTTGGCAAAAGAGAGTTGACGTTGCCGATGCGAACCGGTGGTTTTTCTCTTAATGGAACTGGCATCGCGCTATCGACTGCTTCATGCGTGTCAACAAATCTCACAATTGGATGTTTTTCTTCATGCACAGAACACATGCGCTGGTCACTAATTTCCCGGAACCCTGTCTATCGTTACATGGAATGAACCTGAATATGACACAAGACCTGCATGCTATTTCCTAATTTTATTCGACCGCGGATTTCCGTTACACTAACCGACCCATCTGGGTATTTCAGGCCCTCGTTTCTCGAAAAGGGATTGGCTTAGCTTGCAAACTCCAACAATATACCCCGGTTGAATGTGTGAACTGCTCCAGGAGACATGTTCGTTTACGACTATATAAAGGCTTCTCTTCACCCTCGTACCGTCTCTGCTGCTCTCATGAGCAGGCAATCCCACTCAGTTCAATTTTGTTGATCTACATTAATCATGGGCGTCTTCAGCAAACTCTTGTATCTGTCTTTTGCAGTCACGGCCTCTGTCAATGCCGGTGAAATCCTTTCAGTCGCCAACAAGGACAGTGTTATCCCTGACACGTATATCGTGGTGTTGAAGGAAGGAGTTTCAACCCAGGAGTTCAATGCTCATAAAAACTGGGTGAACGAGATTCATCGCACCAACCTCACGAGGCGTGACCTGGGTTTCACTGGCGAGTTAAAGCATAGCTATGATTTTGGTGGACATGGACTGAAGGGCTACAGCGGCAAGTTTGATGCCACTGCCATTCAGGAAATTGCCAATGATCCTAATGTATGCTTGTTAAGAATTCTTCCCAGCGAGATATCTTCATGCAAGCCATGCAATTGCTGACAGGTGAATTAGGTGGCCTACGTCGAACCGGACCAGGAGGTGAAGCTTGATGCATTGGTGACGCAGAGTAATGCACCATCCTGGGGCCTTGGCCGTATTTCCAACCGACAGGCTGGTATTCGTGATTACCACTACGATGACTCCGCCGGTGAAGGCGTCATCGTCTATGATGTTGACACCGGTATTGACATCAGCCATCCGGATTTCGAGGGCCGTGCTATATGGGGTTCCAACCATGTCGACCGCGTTAACCAGGATCAGAATGGCCATGGGACACACGTTGCTGGTACTATTGGTGGAAGGGCGTACGGAGTCGCCAAGAAGGCCACAATAGTGGCTGTCAAGGTTCTCGACGCCCAGGGGTCAGGTACTATCAGCGGTATTATTGCTGGTCTTGACTGGAGTGTCAATCATGCTCGACAGAATGGAGTCACTAGAAGAGCGGCTTTGAACATGAGCCTTGGCGGTGGGCGCAGTATCTCTTTCAATCAGGCTGCTGCAAGTGCTGTCCAAGCCGGATTGTTCGTCGCGGTTGCTGCCGGAAATGAAGGGGTAAGTGACTTCTTTCTGGCCCCTCCTATCCGTACCTGCAGAAGCTAACCAGATTGCTCTTATTTTTTTTCTTTTTTCAAAATATAGCAAAATGCAGGTAACACTTCCCCAGCCTCAGAGCCTTCTGTTTGCACAGTAGGGGCAACCTCATCGAATGATGCCGCCACATCCTGGTCCAACTATGGCTCAGTTGGTACGTAGGGCTCGGTTTTATTTATTACTTCTTCCCCACATGCGATCAGACCGGCCGCTGACTATATTTAGTTGACGTTTACGCTCCCGGAGACGCAATTGTCTCTACCTGGCCCGGTGGCGGTTCCAGGTCTCTCTCAGGCACATCGATGGCTTCTCCACACGTCGCCGGCCTGGGTGCATACCTCATCGCTCTGGAGGGCATTAGCGGAGGCAGTGTATGTGACCGTATCAAAGAGCTGGCTCAACCTGTCGTCCAGCCTGGTCCAGGCACCACCAACCGTCTTATCTACAACGGCAGTGGCCGCTAAATTGATAGTAGCTACAGAAGGCATAGGGCTTGCGGCGACTCGGGCAATGCAGGATATTTTGGCCGCGAGCCTACTTTGGACGCGGTTTTTCGTTTCTCGTGCAACCTTTTGCCACAAACTTCACATATGTACTCTCCGGCGTTCCCCGCTTTGCTGACTTGGTCCTACCCGGGGTAGCGAGCGTCCACACCTATGTTTGCTCTGAGGGGATGTCTCTCATTTTAAGGTACATAGTTTTCTCATTCGTTGAATTTCCTTTTGACCAATCTTGCGTTAGGAAGCCTAGGCCGCGCGTTTGTATCTCGCAAAAAAGGGGCTATGCAGTCAGGAAAAGCACAATGCAGATGCCGGTAAACTTGATAAGAGCCGATACTGCTGAATTGAAGTATGTCCATACTACCCTACTAAGCTATAGTCCTAGTAGCATGTACATGCTACTATTTTGTTGACGAACTGGAATATCAATTTTTGAAGAGATGGTATGTATTGCCATCCGAGCAACACGCAGGGAGGAGAGTCATGGCAACATCAGTAAAGTTGGCATATTAAGGGTGGCTTGGATGAGAGGGTTGACATCGGATGCTTCATTGCCTCATCATCTCTTCTAGAAGATCACCGGGTGCGCCCTTTTCAGTGCAGTGGGTTTAGCCATCCGACAGCTTTATGAGAATATTGTAGCCTTGAGCCAATGCTCCCACAACTTGAGTGATTTTCCGTTAGTCCTCACTCTGTGGAATTTCACTGGCGACTTCTACTTCCGCTAGCAGCAACACTGGTTCCCAATGATGTTGCCTCACGATGGAAATCTCCCTTGTCTTCTCTTCTCTTGATGGTCAGGCAGCCAAGTTATGGAGCCTTCAAAATCTGGGGCTGATCCGCCTCCAAATGTCGAGCAGACGCTGAAAATCGGTCGACTTCAAGTTTGATATTAGAAGAAAAAAAATACCCCCTCAGCTCGAAGATTTCGTTGGTTTCCAACTTTATACCATCACGAGGTATGAAGGTTGTCATCGTTGGTGCTGGAATAAGCGGCTGTGCTGCTTATCTCGCCTTCAAGAAACACCTCCCATCGCAGCACGAGTACATAATCTACGAGGCCCACGACACGCTCAAGACCCAGCAGTCGGAGCAAACAGCTGACGGAACTCACTCTGCGACCCTGCTCGTTGGAGGAAGGATTGGACTCGGACCCAATGGTTTGAACGTCTTGAAAAGACTCGACGAGGAATTATTTTACGATGTCGTCCGTGCGGGTTATCCCTACGCGGTACAGCAAATGAAAAGCTCTCACGGATGGAATCTCATGCGGCTGCCTACCACGGGCGGGAGTCCCCCTATCAACTCAGTCTCCATGAGTCGGCATGCGCTTTGGAAATGCTTGAGAGCTAGGGTTCCAGATGATATCATCGTGCAAAAACGCATTTTGCAAGTTATCGCGAATCCCAATGGGAGAATTATCATTAAATTCGTTGACGGTAGTCCAGATGATGAAGTAGATCTCGTAATTGGTGCAGAGGGCCTTAAAAGCACGGTGAAAAGAGCACTTTTCCCAGAGGCCACGGAGGATCCGTTTCCTCCGCATTACGAGCACGTTCCCTTCCCCTTGCCCTTCTACCTGCAGCAGCCACCTTGGTCTAACATGATTCGTACTATGCAGAGGAGTAGTTGGAATTGGCGGGCTCGTGGATTGTGACGACTTCAAAGACGAGATTGAGTCTGGGACGATGACCCTGAACTTTGGAGGAAATGGATTTTTTGGTTACTGCTTCGCCGAGGGACGCGAAGATGTGCCAAACCGTCATTTTACCAGAGGGCATCTTACCGCCTGGAAAGCAACTTTTACGGTGGTCGACCTACGAGATTACCCCATGCCCTGATACACGATCTGTTGACAAGGAGGCAATCAAACGTGATCTGCATGAGAGACATGGCAAATGGAAGAACCAATTAATCATGAAGGTGATACAGAGGGCCAACTTCCAGATGATGTGGCCTGTTTGGACAACGCCTCAGCTTCTAACGTGGGAAAGAAATGGTGTAGTTTTGATAGGGGACGCTGCGCATACATTGCCCCCAACATCAGGCCAGGGTTTGTCCCAAGCATTAGAGGATGCTGAATGCCTCTCGATGCTTCTTGGGCACTGTCTGAAACACGCATACCAGTCTACTGACCAATCGCAAACGATGACTGTGAAACAAGCAATTCGAGATGCAGCAAAGAAATACATGGAGATTCGCCAGCCGCGCATCAAATCATTGCTCGATCTTGCAAGGAGATTTGAAGATAAAAAGCGCAACCTCGATATATTCGAGGAGTATATGATGTATCTCGGTCTTTTCATAGCAGGTATGCCTTCTGTTTCCCACAGGATTTGAGCACTGCTGACGTGCTTGCTCAAGGTCGATTGCCCGCTCCGTCGTGGTTGACAGAGGTGTATTCGTATAATATTTCAGAGGAAGTCAATCGCGTAATTGCGTCAGAGATGCAGAGTTATCCTAATTGACAGAACTCTAGTGACTTATAGTTCCCTTTCTTGCTCAGCATGAGCACTTATTCCTCCTTGTGATAATATTACCAAGTATATACAAGCTTGAAAAATTGCCATTATCTCTCTCCTGGTATTCTCTCGATATTCTATACTTATTCCTATTTGGCAATGTCAATTTATTCGAAAATCTTTCTCTCATCTGCTCTGTTCTTGAGCATCAGGACTGGGATGAGTAAACCTCAGGTGGTGATGCGTTGCATTAATCGGTCGGTAGTGCGCACTGCTGCTCAACCCCACGACTTCCAAACAACCTTGAGAGGGCTATGGAGATGAAACTTCCGCCATTCAAATAGCCACTCAGTGACCTTGACACCGCATAGCACTTCCTTTTTCTGGGAATGACCATTCATAATAATTGAAGATCAATCCATGTCCATTCTTCAGCGTGTTATGATTGTTCACGCAAGTTTTGTCGGTTGGATTAGGAGGACTATGATTGTCGGCTTTGGAAAGCACACCTGTATAAACAAGGCGTTGTTTGATATCTTTGGGACCTTTTGAAGAAAAAATCTGGGGTATTATCGATCAGTCAGGCACAAGCCATTGGACGATAAGTTCACGACAGGGGTGGTGGCCACAAGTACAAGAAAGCCCATGCAGCTCTAGAAAAATTTCTGAAGTTATCGTAATCCGACACCACCCAGAACACGACTCCAGGCGGAACACTCAAGATAGATATCAGAATTTAGAAGTCTATATTTCAACATATACATCAAGTATTGACCTCTAAATTCTAGGATACATTGTATTTTCACTAGATAGCTAAGCTAAATTACATCAATTGCAAGTATACCTCTTCATAAAAAGATGTTTGTTTATTATACTAGTACCAGTCATATATTGCAAGTACTACTGGTAGTAGTAGGTTGATGTAGCGCATATATCATTGCTGGTATTCTCAACTAGTGTTAGATATTCAAGACATTAAAAAATAGAGTATTTATTTAGTAGAGAATGTTGAGATAAGAGCTTTGAAATTTTGATATTTCAATCAAAGTGTTCCGCCTGGTGTCGTGTTCCGGGGGTTGTCGGATTACGTTACCGATGCCATTACAATCCTATACGCATAAAGGGGCATAATTCGTTCACTATGTTCATCACAGAGGGGGAAACGAAGACTGAGGCCAAATGATAAGAACTCAAACAGGTATGCCAAAGCAGAGGAATTCGCACCACGCCCGAATTAACGCCATTGCAAGTAGCAGGAAAGGTATGTATGTGGAGCAGCAACTGGATGACTCAGCCACCTCCTCTTCCCATCCTCTCAATCGAACTCATAATCCCACTTCGCCCAGGGGCGGGTATCCTTCCAGCACCGGAAGCAGAGCTATTCTTCTCCCCTCCACTGAGTCCTCTAACATGGCTACTGGGAATACTAAACCTCGGCACCTTAGGAGTCACTCCAGGCCCAAGACGAGGACGGATGTTGCTCCCAGGAGGGTGAGAAGGGGCGGTTGGTATTCCACTAGCCGCAGTCCCATTTCCGCCAGCAATGCTAGGCCTTTCACTGGGTTCCTGTTGCTTTGGACCAAGGTTGCCTTCCGCCTTGTAGACCCGTCGTGGAGTAGGGGGTTCAAGTGACGGCTTCCTCTGCGGCTCTGTTTTCGTCTGCTGTGGCTGCTCCACCTGCTGTTGCTGGTCCTGAAGGTCATGCTGCATAGCCAACCACTCGTCGACGACAGCGACCAATTCTCCTTTTTCAGCTCTTTCAACTTTCAACTCAGCTCTCAGAGCTTCGCAATCTTGCTTAACAGCAATAAGCTCCTGCTCCAGCCCTTTCACTTTCGCCTCCAGCATTTTCTTTCGAGCTTCCAGTTCTTCAGTTTCCCGCAGAATGGTAGTATTACCAGCTGAGACTCCGCTGTGGTCATTACCAGACATCGTCGCGTCGCGTTCAGTCTTTAGTCGTTCATTTTCCTTGAGCGCTTCTTTCAATTTATTCTCTGCCTCACGAACACGCTTCTCCCAACGCGCTTCGTAACTCTTTTTCAAAGCCGCAACTTTGGTCTCATGTTTGGATTTATACAGCGCATGCAGCTCACGAGCAACCTTTTCCACGGCATCTTGAACCTCCTTGGCCGTGTCAACTGAAGACTTACCATCATTCTCGGTTGGAGTGGTGGAGAAATTGGCAGATTGGGTCGCCTCTCTGGTTGCGGACAACTGGCTCTCTAACTCCACGATTTTTCGTTCCAGTTTTTCTTTGGCCTTCTCAGCATCGTCTGCCCGTTTCGTAAGACGGTCTTTCTCGCGCTCTCTTTCCACTATCTCAGCCTTGATTCCTCTCAAAACGCTTTCCATCTCCTTCCCGCGTCGTTCCCACTCTCTCTGCTCAGCCTCTAGAGTCTCTCTTCGAGCAGCCTCGTTCCGCACCTCTTCCATGGCTTCTCCAACTCTGCGCTCTGCGTCAGTCACGGCTTCCTTCAAACTGGCGACTTCAGCATCTCTTCCACTCAGGGTAGCTTTGAGTGAGGAGATTTGAGACATGAACGAAGACTTCAAGGACTCGAGTTCTCTTGGAGTGATAGTTGGGATTGAACGGGGTGTCGGAGCGGGTGGAATGTCGAGATCCAGGAGATTCATTTTTACAGGCGATCTCCTCACTGGGGAGGCACGGACTACTCGACGAGATGGAGAGAAGGCACCATTGCCTTCTCCATAAGGTCGATATGCTTGTGGTGGACAGTTCAAATGATCCGTAAACTCCAATAGATTTAAACTGTCGTCGATACGAGGGTACTTCCTCCTCGGAGTAGGGGAGCCCTGTGGAGAAGCTGTGGAATGGAACTCCGCGTCACCCAGACCACTTTCTCTGAATAAACTGCGCACGGGGCCTGGGGTTTGAACGACCGATTCCCGCAGATGTGACAGGCGCGCAACTTTTCTCGGGCTCAGGCTCTCTCTTAGTCTCTTGGCTGGAGAGTTTGAAGAGTGGAGCTTCGAAAAGAGCGTCGTGTCTGCGTTGGGAACTGCCGAAAAAGTGCTGAGGCAGGTGTCGTCATCGGTGTCGTAAAGATGCCCAGCATCTTTGCCAGAGTCATCCTCATCGGACGCATTTGCATGATCAGGGCGATGGAAAACTACGCTCATTCCTTCATTTTCAACTGTCATACTAGAAACTTTCCGAATGTTTGATTGTTGCGTCGTTTGGGGACTTTCGTCTCGAGTAGCAGCGGTTTCAGAGTCCACATTTGGAGCAACACTGTGATCATCAAGTTCCACCGAATCCAAATGCATCGAATCATTGCTAGAATCGATCCTTTGTTGCTCAGTTTGAGCCAGATGCGGTTGGGTCTGGTCTGCTTCCATCTCAACATCGCTCTGGGTGTCTGGCACTTCGCGAACGGCACGCCCGTCATCATCGTCCAATGCCCGAGGCGTAAAGTCTCTCATAGCGCTGGTATGCTCAGTTTGGACTACCTCCTGGAAAGGTGAACTGGGCAGCGACTCCCCGAGCGACTCGTCCTCGGTGTCATTGAGGCTCTTCTGATCATCACCGAAAGCACGTACATCAGCAACAGGGGCGCTAGTCCAGCTCACGGAGTCACGTTCATGCGTGGTTGATCGCCCATTCTCATCATTGCAACTATCTTCCGGTATTTGCGAGAAGTCAAACTTTCCGCTCTTTAGAAGGGGTGTGTCTGTCAGATATGGGCTGAGATTGGTGGTGCCAAACGGTGACCTGGTGTTTTGCTTCGACGGCGATAAGGGTGAGAGAGGACTCGCCATCTTCCTCCCTTCTGTTCGAAATGTGTTCAGCCGGCCTTCACTGGACAGTGCTTACTATTATCATAACAACTTGATGGTGTTAACTTATGCCCTGGACTACACCTATCCTCAGGAGATAGACAAACCTTCTTGTAGAGTCTGTTCCAAGATCCGCTAATCTGTCTTCCAATTTTTCAAGCTGGTTGAGTGTTTCGTGGAACTTTGAACGCTCCAGGCGGAGTTCATCCAAGATTCTTTCTTGGGTGTAAACATTGCTAAACACCGAGAGCAACAGGGGTAAATAAAGCTAAACCAAAAACAGAAGTAGCATCTGTCCGCCTGCACGTGATATCACCATGGTAACTATCACGTGGGGAAAAACCCATCCGGAGAATCCGCTGCTCCGGAGCCCCTTCGGTTGGGATTTTTTAACAGGTTAATAAAATGAGGCCTGCTACTCTGTTGGCACCCTCGATCGCTGAAATTACTTTGACACCGAGAGGATAGCACTTTATCTTTTGTGGAAAAATGGATAAGAGCTCTCCAAATCTCATATTGAGGAATCTACCTAGTAGTAGGATCGGTATGACACACAATGACTCGTAGTACTACACAGTACTTTTCCGAGTGGCAGGTTTCAGTCGGACTGAGAAGCCAACGCCTCCCTCGCCCTCCTCCACCTTCAGAGGTATCGTGTGGACGAGGCGGCATCAGCTGTAAGCCTGCAGAATTTGATGCTACCCTGCTCTTTATTACATTCCATTGATTTTACTATTACAACTGGCCACACTTTACAGTTTGTTTGCTGCGAAATTGATGTTTATTATTTCCATGCATGCACACAGTTCTGGAAACAAGCCTTCCGAATGACGTTGGTTTTGTCCCACTACGGTCTTGGCATGAACATTGTCACCAGGAACCCCAAAGTCACTCGTGTTGCTCTGTTCGCTTCGCTTGCTCCGCAAATCGACCAACAATTGGGGGCGAAGAGGCTGGACAAGCAGTCCAACTGACCCAGGAGTGGCAATGATAATCGTCATGGGTCAAGTCGAGAACCCCGTGTCCTTCCCGTGTTAAGATTTTCTGTCACCTGATCGACACTGTGGTCCTTCCATCCGTCCTTGCTCCAAGGGACTTCTGTGATCTCAAAAGATCTTATGCTGTATAGAACCAAGTGGTCGAGTAATTTATCTAGGGCCCCACGTGGTAAGAGCATCATCAGCGCGCAATTGAGATGGTAATGACCATGTCCTATGATGTCTTTCTCGTTCTTACTCTGAAATGAGCATCGTTGCAGGGGAAATGTGTCGGCGCTGCAGTGAGAGCACCTGCTCATTAAATTACGCGGACACTGGACGGTCATTGCTCATTCTTGGAATTCTAGGCGCCAGGCATGTAAGCTACCGAATTGCCATACCGCCTGATTAAAGTGGCACGGAATGTCGAGCTGGCCTGCGTGACTTGCAACTGTACCGGTACCAATAAATGCTACCAAACAGAGTAAGATCGGCCGTACCAGGTACAGCGGCCTCGTGGAAACTTCTAAGAAAGCCTTCCTGGCCGTGGACCTCCCACGGTTCCTGCCCCGCCATCTTTCTCTCAATTTCTTCTCTCATTCTGCCCGTCACTCAGCGCCCTCCTGCCAGCCCTTGGCGTGTTCTGCTTTTATTTATTATCCCTCTCCCTCACGCGTCGAGAAACTGCAGTGTGCGGTGCTTCGCCAGGTCCGTTGCTCGAGCTCTTCGCATCGTTTGCCCGAGAGAGCGTCTCTCTTCAGAAAATCCATGTCAGGCATTGAGGCACTGGCTTGCGATCACAAGGTTTACGTTAATGTGCGACTTGTCTCTGCGCTGGGTTTGGGGAGGATTGTCGTAAGAATTATATAAAATTTCAAAGATCATGAGATTAACACGCCAGGCAAGACCTCACTCTCGTTCTGCTGCAACACCATCTTCTGCCGATGATTCCTTTCCAACCACCCAACTCTTCATCATAGGTGCGTTCTTGCTTTGCCTACCTGGCCTCGTTTGTCTGTGAACAAGCTGGAAAGTATGGATTTTATTGCTAAAACTGTGATGCGTTTTCGTATACAGCAATATGTCGATTCGCAGAGCCAGTGGCCTTGACCTCCATCTTCCCGTACTCATGGGTAATGGTTCGAGATTTCCATATTGGTGACGAGAGCAACGCTTCGTTTTATGCCGGAATCCTCATTTCAGCCTTCTCTCTTGCGGAGAGCCTGACTGGAATGTTTTGGGGTGGTCTTTCAGACAAGATTGGCCGTAAGCCCGTCCTTTTGATAGGATGCTCAGGCACGATGCTGTCGCTGCTCATTGTCGGCTTTTCAGTCAGTTTCTGGATGGCACTTGCAGGTAGGATTATTGGCGGACTTTTGAATGGCAACATTGGCGTTCTACAGACGATGGTTGGAGAACTGGTCAAGAAACCAGAACACGAACGTACGTGGTCATCTACCCCTTTATTATAACTTGATACGTCTAGCTAACATTAGCTCAGCTCGAGCCTATGCAGTCTTGCCTTTTGTCTGGTCCCTTGGGACAATAATCGGACCTGGTACGTGATGCTTATAGTACTGAAGAATGCTGCCGTGAGTTCAACGCGAGTTTACTGACATCTTTTTGCACTAGCAATTGGAGGTAGCTTTTCCAAACCAACGGAATCATTCCCCTCCTTGTTTCCTCCCTCTGGCCTTTTCGGCAAGTTGCCCTATCTTTTACCAAACCTGGTCTGCTCAGCATTGCTCTTGATGAGCATTATCGCAGGATGGCTCTTCCTCAAAGAAACCCATCCAGACATGCAACCATCGGTGCCGGCTGTGGAAGGCCATGAAGATAATGAAGAAGCCCAAGAATTTGGAGCTGCTCTCGTTCCTGTTTCCAGCGCGACCGCCCATTCAGGTGCGGACTTGAGATCCCAATCCTACGGAACGTTCAACCAGGTCGAGATGCATGAAGACGAAGAGTGGGATCTAACCGCAGACGGAAAGAGAATCTCACGTGCAACCTTAGGCGTGGCATTTACATACCGAGTAACCATGCTGATTATCGCCCTGAGCATATATACCTATCACTCCATGACATACGACCATCTCCTTCCAATTTTCCTCCAGGATTCCCGGACGGGGACCGCGTCCTTGATTCCTTCTTCCCTTCTCCATGTACCTGGCGGGCTTGCCATCTCCACGCAGAGGGTCGGCTTAATAATGGCTGTCAACGGAATTATCGCACTCGTGATACAGGCTGTTGTGTTCCCTCTCTTCGCAGAATGGCTTGGAGTTTGGCATGTCTTCGTCATGGTCACTGTTCTACATCCGATTGCTTACTTCATTGTGCCTTTCCTCGCTTTTGTCCCGCAGGATTGGTTGTACTCGGCGATCTATGCATGCTTAACAATCCGCAATTTCTTTTCCATCCTGGCTTACCCTGTCCTGCTCATTCTAATCAAGCAGGCTAGTCCCTCGAATTCCGTTTTGGGAAAAATCAATGGCCTCGCTGCATCAGCTGGTGCAGCATGTCGGACTGTCGCTCCACCGATTGCTGGATACCTTTACAGCATCGGCTCGCGGATTGGTTTTACTGGTATTTCATGGTGGGCAAGCAGTGTCGTCGCCATTGTTGGAGCTTTTCAACTTGTGTTCATGACCCGCAAAAGACATGCCACTGTTTCGGTTTTCGGACGTGCCCCTTGCTTTCCCCCACGCCACGAACAACGGCCTCAAGAGGTTATCCACGTCCGTATCAACGACAATCAGGAGCCCTACCAAGACGAGCCTTAGGACGTCGGCTAGCGACCCCTGTTGCTGGGGTCTACCTAGGATTATATGTAGCTGGCATTCCCAGAACGCATTATTGATACTGGGCCTTTGTCCAGTCCCAGTCCGATTACCAAGTAAGTATTCGTTGTTTCGAAGTTTCATTCAGTTAGAAGCGTCTGCATTTGCGAAGTAACCTGTCTAGTTAAATATTCTATCCTCAATTATGCCCGGGGCTCATCCCTCATTCTCGATGTTTCTATCCTTGCCTCCTTTGGTTATATTCTGCGCCCCATATAACTGAGCGTCGGTCTGGCGTTGCTCTTCTTGGACGCTGGGGATTTCTTGGGCAATTTATATAAGAATATATTGGGCCAGTCAAGGCCCATGGACTGTAAATTTGAAAAAAAAATCCACATGATCACCAACGCCTGTTCCACTGCCTTGGCCTAATTCATACAGCGCAAGTGCCTTCGAGTGTATCATCATGATTTCCAGAAACAGATATATAAGATCACCCTAGACACGAGTCTATCTATCATCTTCCTCTTGCGCAGAGAGGGGGTGATATGATCGTCGCTCTCGTGCGGCCTGGTCGCATCCAAACACCACCAGTTAGTGCTGAAGTTGACGATTGGGAAAAGCAAAAAGTAAAAGAAAAATTGAGAGGTGGGAAGGGCATTACTTGGATCCATCGTTCGGCCCAGGGTTTTATTGCTGCCCACACGAGAAGACTAGAGGTTGCGATGATGAAAATAAACACGACGGCCTGGTCCTTTTTCGAATCGCGCTCTGTAAAGGTTGATTACTTTGTCAGTGAAAGAAGCACATTGATTCCTTTTATGCTAGCCAGCCGGACGCCAATTTCCATGAATGGATGGATGGGAACCGGGAAAGACGGGGAAAAACGAACGGAAGCAAGTCGTGACTATATCCTCTTGCGTGGCGCCCTTGCACTTTGGGAGTTGGTGCTCGAGACATAGTTTCCGGTTACAATCGTTGCAGTTTAGAGATCGGTAGCTCCTGTCATCACCGTCCTTCTGGTGTTGCTTGCTGTCGCCGCCATTGCCATCGCCATCAGCATCAGCATCACGCGCCCCGAGAAATATATCAGCGTCATTGAGATCTCGAGCGTCGACTATTGATAGACCGTTACTCCCCGGGGAGGGAGGGCCAAGTTGGATAATTGTACTGTTGGAAAAGCAGGTGCATTTGCAGAAGGACGTCGGTTCTGTTCATTCTCAGCGAGTTAGCCGATCTAAGGTGTGTACATGCCGTTCCCTCTGGACGCCCCAAAAACTGGAGAAACAAGCTTACGTGTTCCAAGTACGCCGGAGACGTAGAAAATCAACAAGAGAAGAAACAATACTAAGTGACTTTGTAAAATCATGATGGTACAAACAATGCGGTTTCTGACAGCCTCTTTCCCCAGCAGTAGTAGTACTACATGCTGGTACGTATCAACTCAGTTGATATCCATGGTCTGAGGGATGTGATTAAGATCACGTGATTACGACGTCATCCATCCAGTTTGGTACACAGCACTTACTCTCGAGCCCAACAAAGTTCCCTGGAGGTGTTCTGTTTCTTAATTTAGTTGCCAATTAAGAAATGTTCACTTAAGTGCTCGGACTTTCCAAGATGGCAAAACTCTCTTTAAATTCACGGGGCGACTTGAGTTTTCACCCTGTGGTTGGGCCGGAGGGATGTTGTGGATCTCACATTAGCGACAACGCTTCGCCTGGGTATTCAACATCAAGCAGCACATTACAAAGTCTAGAATAATAAAGCCACGCAAGAAGAGTGTATTAGCATAGCTACCTGGCCCTAACTCCGCGCATACGATTCTCTTTTTGTCGTTTCTCCTTGGCTGCTTCCCTCCGTCGTCTTTTCCACGCGCGGTTGTTATCCCCCCGGTTTTCCCAGAACCATTTCGCAAATTCACTTTCTTCGATCTGCGGCTGCTTGTTGGCAGCACTCTTGCGCCGTGGATTGGTGTTTGAGCCACTGCTTTCCGAGTCTGCACCCCACAGTTTGGTGCGAGTGACGGCGGCAGTTTCAGGCGTAGGTGCCCCACTCCGTAGTGCTCGACTTTGCATATCTAGCTTTGTGAATGGGGTCTGTGGTTCATTGTTGTGCTGGATGATATCATTTTGCCCGTCGTAATTGTCATCATCCTCTTCAGTATCATGGTCGTCGTTCCCAAAGAAGCTGAATTGCGTTTTGGCTTGAACAGGGTTAGAGGTCGAGATAGACGACGGTGCTGGACGTTTAAATAGAGCCTCAAGCGGATGGACTTCAGTGGTATCAATTTTAGGTTGATCAAGTTTAGGTGCCGAGGGATTCTGATTTTCAGTTGTAGTTGAGTTTGTTTGAAATAACTGCTGCTCCGCTGACTCCAGATCCTCCTCCCTTCTCTCGCCGGCTTCGACATGCTTTCTATGGTCTTTCGAGTCCGTAGCTCTCATGTGATCGTCTTCAGCATCTGATGATGCTGGTGACGCCTCCGAGATGTTTTTCGAAACAGGAGACATGGGTGGAGAATTTTCACCTGGGTGAACCTCCGAGTCAGTCTTATCGCCCACGCCTGGGGAGCTATCTGAAGTCCAATCTCTGCCGGATCCATTCAGGGAGGCAGATCGTCTAGCCCTGGTTGTGTTCTGATTATTATCTATTTTATTGGAGGTAGCAGATAATTGTGGGGGAAGGGCTCTTTGTTCCCTGCTTGTGCTGAAAATTGCCGGTTCTTTGACATTTCCAGCACGGTCAACCCATCCCAAGCCCTCCACAAATTCACTCGTCATAGTCAGCGGTGAAAAGCTGTCGCCGGATCTGATGAATGTAGGATGGGTAGTCGTATGACTGAATTCATGGACCACAATGCCACCCTGTGCAAGTTTGCCTCTCTTTCCAGATTTTCCTCCTTTCTCATCAATTGCCCATTTGTTAGGCGGGGGAACTGTGCGGAATAAACACTCTTGATGATCTGTGTATTTCGAACGCTGGGATTTCCGTTTCTTTTCTTCTGGTTTGGCTTTCGATTTATCTCCTTTTCGATCTCTTTTATGAGTTCGCTCCTCTGTCCACCCTCTCTTCACGTGTCTACCGGAAGGCAGTTCAAAGCCCGGTAGCGTATCTCCTTCTGTCTTTAGCCTCTTGGAAGGCTTGTCCTTCTGAGTCGATTTCGCATCGGCGTCCGCCTCAGAGTGGCTACCTCCAAATCGCCGCTTTGGAACAGCCTCTTGGATTTTAAACTTTCTCCCCTTAAGAATGGACCCATTAAGTTTCTTCACAAGTTTATCTGCTTCCGCTGTGGGCAAGGTAACATATCCGTAGTTGTTCTCGGGGAACGTCTGGATTGAATGGAAGGAAATATCCGTCGCGAGCGAGCGAACCGAAGGATTGAGAATCGTCTCCAGAAGCGTTGGGTTCAAAGGAGTGATATGGAGACGTTTAAGAGAATCGTCCGGCATTTGCTCCACAGTGTTTGATGGGAGGAGAATCTGCAAGCGGTTTTCAGTTCAATGGGGATTTTGCTTGCAATCTTCATGATTCTTATAAGTTCCAGTCAACTTGGCTGCTTTGGGCTCCTTATGCTTTCAGCCATTGGTCAAAAGCTGGAGAGGGAAAGGAATATAGATTTTCCGGCTGGGTTCAGCGAATGACTAGACGCTCCCGAGCGCATGACACTGCAACTCCTAGTCAGTTTCTATTCAGGGATTCAGGAGGGATATTCTGATATATTTCCACAGTGAAGCAGAGGGTTATTGGCACATACTGCTACTTAAGTGCACACTCCGTTGTTCGTGCCTATTCCGCTTAGGACGTTCTGCCGAGAGCGGTGAGGTCAGTCTCAAGCCACCGCTCAATCCGGCTAGGAACCCGCCACCACAGCCAGCTCTACACTATCATTGATGATTGATGTCTGTCAAAGACATCCGCGGAGTCAGCCGGATTCGCAATCAGGGAGCGTTGGAAAGCTGTGCTTAATAACTGAACGAAGCATGATTTGAGTCCGACCCAAGAATCACGATTTATGAGAACAGTCATGCGTTAGACGCTGATTTTCCTCTCGTCCATTATCGTACTCCTGCGCCCAAGGGACTTCGTTCACTTCATACACTCACGCTCCACCTACTTCCAGCGAGGATTCATCAGCCCCAGTTCCGGCGCCATCTGGATACATGGACTGAGTCAATCCGCTTCCACTTTCTTACCCTCTGTTATAGGCATATTTTCTTAGTATTTCTTCGTTGTCTGCTGTATTTCCCCTTCCTCTGCAGGTCCATTTCCCCATCGCCCCCTTATGGACTGGAGTTCCCTGTCTGCCTCCCTCTTTCGAGCTCGAATTTGTTGAACGTTCTGGCACCTCGCCTTTCTGGATCGAGGAGACACGAATACGCTTACCTGTGGCAGCGTTAGTTGCAAACCTACAAGAGGGAACATTGACAACACTCCGACAGGAAAATGGGAAATACTTCGACAAGAGAATCTCGACCCCCGTTTGGCCCTCCGCCACGACATGGGCGTGGTCCCTCGGGCTCCGGTGATGGTCGGGATCCTTATGAGATCGCTGGGTCGTCCAGACAGCATCGCGGAAGCCGCCCGGACTTGTCGTTTCTCGGAATTAGTACGAACGAGCGCGATGTCCCCCAGCTAGAGCTTCGAAGAGAAACAAAGCAAGAGAGAGAGGCAAGGAAACGAGAGAAAGAGCGTATAATGAGGATTAAAGAACGAGAACGTAGCATGAAGGAGGAACACGTGGATGGAGGGTATCTTGTGACGCAGGGTGTCTACGTAGGCCCGGAAGATTTTAGCAAGCCCGTTGTGCGGCAGCTAATGGTATACCTATTTCCTTCCTGGTTTCAATTTTCTATCCCCATAGACTGGTGGCTAATTGGTTTTTTAATTTAAGATTGAGCGGAAACTTGCACCCTTCTGGAAGGGGTTGAACGATTTTTCCGAGTCCTGGGTGGAGCATCAGATAGTAGCTGCTGTCAGGGGAATGTCTATCCCTGCAGCTGATGAAATTCCTCCGGAGTTAGAATATAAACTCACGCCTAAACCACAATCAGAGCAGCAAATTCTTGAAAGGAATATCAACAGTTTGACGGTTCCAATCTCGTCAAGATCCCAGTCATTCAACTCCGACAGTTCCCGTCCGACGTCTCCGCATGGGCGTTCCTCGCCGGCTCCCAGTCCTTCTGCGTCTCATATATTCCGGAGCAGAGCTAAGACACTTGCATCTCTCGGAGCCTCGAAGAGTTCTTCGTCTCCAGACACGTCACCACGTGAACATAAGCTCCCCAACGATCCGTTCGTTAACGGTCAACCTATAGAAGCGTATCTGTATAAGGAGGCAATCGAGTGTCCTATCTGTTTCCTTTACTATCCCCGATACCTGAACAGAACGCGATGTTGTGACCAACCCATATGTTCGGAGTGTTTCGTTCAAATTAAACGCCCTGATCCCCACCCCCCAGAGCATGAGCAACGAGATCCTAATGCCCCCCGGACAGAAGGCGAGGAAGAAATGTCCATTGATGGACAGCTCGTTTCCGAACCTGCTTCGTGCCCTTTTTGTGTACAACCCGAGTTTGGTGTCACATACTCTCCCCCACCATTTCGTCGGGGTCTTACATATGCTCCAAGTAACGGTTTCCATCCTCTCGCGGCCAATTCCTCAACCGCGTCGTCTTCTTCTTCCCTTGCGACAGGCACTTTGAAGAGCTTGCCAACTGGAACCCGTCGACGCGCTACTTCCTTATCCGCTGATGATCCCACAGTGATTACCACAGATCGGATACGACCTGACTGGGCACAGAAACTAGCGGCTGCCAGGGCACATGCTGCCAGGCGAGCAGCTGCCGCTACTGCTCTACATACAGCTGCCTACCTGGTGAACAATAACTCGGGAAACTCAAACGATCAGAGGAGTACGGGAAGTGCCAATAGGCGAAGTTTACTACGGAGGGGGACTGGAACCGACAGCCCCAGCAGTCGTACCAGTTCTCCCCATGTAATTACGCTCGCCCATTTGGCAGAACGACGGGCTATCACTGATCATGGAAATGAGTCAAATGAACCCGGAACGAATCTTGCACCGCGTCGTGCGAGCTCAAGAAGGAGTAGGATAGAAGAGCTTGAAGAAATGATGATGATGGAAGCGATAAGACTCAGCCTTGCTGCTGAGGAAGAGAGACGCAAGAAAGAAGAAAAAGAGGCAAAAAAAGCGGCGAAACGCCGAGAGAAAGAAGCTAAGAAAGCAGAGAAGCAGGCAAGCAGATCTAACATTTATAGCAATAATGCCAGCAGTGTAGCTCTGGCTGCGGAGGACAGTGGCTCCCAGGGCAAATTCGAAAGCCCCGCCGCTCAAGATGACATGGCGACAAATAAGGGTAAAGGTATTGATCGTTTACCTCCTTCACTTGCGCCGTCAGATTTCGCTGCTACAGCCACATCATCATCCGCTAAGGCTCCAAAGCTTGATGTCAAGTTATCGGATGATGAACAGCTTTTTTCCTCTTTAAATCCTTCATCGTCTGCTGATCCGACAAGAAGGGTACATCTACGTCAGTTGTCAAGTGCGTCTTCTTCAAACTCGTCTCTAGTTGAGTCTTCTTCGGGTGATCAAATTGGCCCGAGCCACCAGCATCACGAAGCCAGTTCAAGTTTGGAGCCCTTGTACAGCTTCCAGAGTCTTGCTGGAGTCGTCGATGAAGAAGACAAGAGCTGTGGTTCTCATCATGATGGAGATGTCAAACAAGATTGCTCTCAGCAGCAAAGTGAATTCGATACTGCAAAAATTGCAGATTCCGGAAAACAGACAGATTCCACGCCTGAGCGTCGAAGTCTTGACTCCAAGGAGGTGAAAACCCGATCCACAGAAGTCCTCCCTGAGTCCAGCCCAATGAGTACTGCCTCTTAAGAATGATGAAACTCTCAATTCCTTTCCATCTCCGAAAATTGGAACGCCACGTCCCAGTTCCCTCTCTGGCACACACGTTCTTAACTGCCGCGTCGGAGAGTTATAGCATGACTATTTATTGTTCCATTGGTTGTGCATGCCTGCAGCGTACGATTTCTGGTTCCTTTTCGATATGCGGCTTCGTTGGCACTTTGGCAGTCCTTGTTAGCGCAGCATCCTTGTTCTTAAGACCGTGAACATCGCAGGTTTCATGACAGTCGATCTGGGTTTCACCCTCGGGGTGATGATTGCGTCTGTACTTCCTTTGAATTTGCTATCTGAGGATTACTGTGTATAGTCATGACTGCGCATACCATACGCCTCGTCCATCTAGCAGGCTTTCCGATCCTTTAAGACATGCCACCTGACTGTTGTTACTACCCTCCTTCCCTTTCTTTTGCGCTCACTTGTTTCTGTTTTCCAGGATGGAAATGGTTGGAGTTTGGAGTCTGGGTAACCAGGATGTTTCCATAGTATTTTTTTTATTCGGTAGTAAGTGTTAGATCAATGCAAGCTGGGAAGATCGTCTACAAATTTTTAATCGCTGAGCCTTATTCCGTTCTGTGGGTAGAACTGACGTTGGTGTTTCGTGGGTTTGAAGAAAGAGTTGACGTCAACCAATCAGGCAGATCAAACTATGTACGCCATAGCTGGTTCAACGGCAGAGCTAATTGGCGGCGGGCCGGAACCTTGCCCGCGTTTGGCCTCGTCACTCGGAAAACATCGACCGAGTTCGTTGCTCCGCCCCTTGTTATCATGAAAGTCTCTGTGCGGAACTTTTGTCAAGAAGAGTTTCTCCCTTGACAATTAGTCTACATGGGCTGGCGGTGAGTCAGCTAAGGGCTTCGGAAGCGGACTCGACACCAGCAATTTGCCTTCCATCCCAGCTTGCTCACTTCATTCTCAAAGAGAAAGACAGCACAATGATCTGAACATCCTACAGCCAAAAATGAGGGAAATGACAAATTTGTGCTTGCCAAACTGTTAGTTTTAGGGAGTGAACTGACCTGAAAGGTATACACAGTGACTAAATCCGACATTGATCGAAATTTCAGACATTCCCATATATTGACCTCTCGCTGGCAACTCATACAGAAAGAATACCTTCTATACCGCCAAATACTTCTCATTCAGGTGACCGTGGACTATTAGATGATCATGGCTCCAGATCTGAATAGCGTTCCGCCTTCGCCTCGACCGCAAGAAACTCTGTCCACAATTGTTGCTAGTGGGAGCGTGACAGTTTCTGACTTACAGCATGCCTCACGGTCCCCTTCGTTATCTCGACGCGTCTCCCAGAATCTGAACATGGGCCCTTCACCAGCAGCTTTTGGGCCATCTAGCAGCACAGCTCACAGCACGGGCGATAACACTGGTGTGGGCAGTGGTCCAGGTAAGTACTACCTCTTCTGGATGTTACGTTCCCGTCTGAATCGTCATCGCTGGTAACAATTTGCTCACGGTCTGATCAGGCCCATTGCGTCATCCTCGTCCCCTCACGATAGCGGATCTACATTTGGAGCTGGAGAAAGAGCAGGAGGCAGTGGTTCGTTTATTCTAATGATATTTGGGTCTTGGGATTCGAGAACACTCGGGCTAACAGTCACGTTCTTCTACAGGTTAACCGCCTCACCCGAGAACTCTCCCTTCTCCGCCAGCAAACTGCATCAGTGGCGTCAACAACTTCTTCCGCCTCAATCAATTACAATGACCTTACAGACCTTCATATGATCTCCGGTTCTACCCAACCAGTCCCTGCCCGCCACCGATCGTCTTCTACTATTAGCTCGCGTAGTGTATCAATATCACATGGCGGTAATGTCGCAGCTGGTACGTTATCATCTCGCGAGGGAGTCGCGCCATCTTTGTCTCGCACATCGCTGGATCGACGTCGTGGAAGCTTCGGCCGTGAGACGCCGGATGCAGCTTCGCCATCACTTTCCTTGTCTCTGCACCAACAACACCAAGGAGGAAACCTTTCTCGTTCTCATTCACGCTCGCACTCTCGTTCTCGCTCACTACGCTCCTCGATGGCTTTTTTTCCAGTTTCAAATTCCACAACCCAAGCCCAATCTTCAAACCTGTCTGAATATACGCGTTCCGTGCCCACAACATCACCACAGGCCATGGCCCGATACGAAGAAATAGCATGGCATCGAGCTGAGCTTGAAGCAGCCAAGCGCGAAAATGAAATGCTGCGACGACGAGTTCGAGAATTGGAAGCCACTTTACAGCAACATCGCCGCTCTCAAGAACGCAGTGCCAGCGAAATTACAGCCTCTAGCCTTGCCAGTGAATTGAGTGATATAAAGATTGATGAAAGCCAGTCGAACCGAGAGCTTGAAGCCGTGAACTGATAAACCACGCGTAGACGGTCTCTTTATTTTCCATGAAGAACTTGATATTGATATGCCCTGCAAACTAGCAGGGACGGGTAATGCATGAGGTAGTTTATTACTTCCCACTGTTTCTGCCTTGGCTCTCTTTCCTTTCGTACATTTCGGTCTTTACATGCCCTCAGGCATCGCTTTCGTGAATTCTGCTTGATATCCCTCCAAGCTTGGGGCACGCCTAAGTGAAATGAGGTCAACCCTCGTCAATTCATTTTTTTTATACATTTGGTGTTCATTACTGTGTCACGACCCTTAATAGGCACAAATAAATTTTCAGTGCAGTAGTCTTCTGCAATACAGATTCAAGGTTGGATTCTAGCGTCTGAGAAGAGGTTCCCCTTCACTGATTTCTTACACCCAGTACGGAGTAGTGACCTCATGATACAACAGAGAGAGGTGTAGCCAATGACATTCCACAAAGACCGCCAAGCTGTGGCTGGTGCTCCTTCCCTTGTTACGTCACTTATGGCGCAGCCCCTCCGCCCCTCCACTTTAACGCATGACATCGCCAGTTCCCGATGAGGCAGAGTTAAATACTGCAGTAGGCAGCTCATTTCTACCATTATTCTGCTTCATTTTGTCGGCCAGTATACTTTCGCTTTTGACTAAGTTTGTTTGAAGCCAAAAAATAACACGAGTTTCGTTCTGTCCCTGAAATAAAAAGGATTTTGAGGGTGATCTGAGCCCACGGCGAATATTGGCACAATGGCTACCGTGCACGTTTCCAACATCTCATCTCAGACGAGTGAGAAGGAAGTTAGAGACTTTTTTAGCTTTTGGTATGTCTGATCTCTTTCATTATTTTCTAGCACGGATATGGAGACCATCTAACATCTTCATCCTAAACGTAGTGGAAAGATTACCTCGCTCTCAGTTACCCCGACTTCAGCAGAACCAGACGCCCCAAAGTCAGCAACAGTGACCTTTGAAAAGGAAACGTGAGTGGTAATTTTTTGCTTCTAGCCTTATTTAAAGTGTGCAATGCAGTTGGTACATGTTTGTCTAACTCGGTCAACCTATAGGGCTGCTAAGACAGCATTGCTGCTTGACCAGACCCAACTGGGCCCAAGCTCCGTGCACGTCACTTCTGCTGCCACTCTTGACGAATTAGCAGGTGACAAAGTTGCATCAGCGTCCGAAGCCAAAGACGAACACAATCACGATCTCGAGCAGGAGGATAAGCCTCGTTCTCGTATCTTCGCCGAATACCTTGCCCACGGGTATGCGCTTAGTGATCAGGCAATCCAGAAAGCCATTGAACTTGATAAGAAAAGAGGTTTCTCCAAGCGATTCACGGACGCTCTTACAAATTTTGATAAGAAGTACCATGCGACTGAAAAGGCGAAGGGGCTTGATGAGAGCTACAAGATCAGCGACAAGGCCGTCAGTGGATGGAGGAGCATGCATTCGTACTTTGAGAGAGCCTTGGACACCCCTACTGGGCGAAAAGTGAGGGACTTCTACCTGCAGACCGACAAACAGGTTAGAGACATCCATCACGAGGCAAGGCGCCTGGCGGACTTGAAGAGTGGGAAAACGCTGGAGCAGGATCAAACTTCTGGGGAGAAGGATTCTGGTGCTTCTGCCGCCTCAAGTGATGCGCCAGCAAGTTCTGAGGTGCCTACAAAGTCTGGATGAGTTCTCTGCTTACATATTTGTCCTTTTATTTTTCCTCGCCGTTCTGCTTCGTGGCTTGCATTATGTCGACGATCACGATGCTTCCTGCATGTTAGTGGTATCTTTTTGCAACGACCCTCTTGTGATTTAGTATTGACACCAAGCTTTAGTTGATTTGTATTGCACTCGCATAGTATTGATTAAATCGCTCTGTGATAAAGTATCATCGTGCTCTGAAGAAAGAGAAAAGTTGCTGGTGGGATTTGTTGCCTTTGGGGTTTCATTCACTATCAACGTGTGAAAGGCAAATTGGCCAGTAGAGGTGAACTTTTATCAACATTCTAAGTAATCATTTGCGTTCCTTGAAAAATGGCCAGTGAGCCCTCTCCGTCTGCCAACAGAGAGAGCATTCCCGCCAGCAGTATGCTATATTATTTAGACCTCCTTCTTTCCTTATGGGCCTTTTCTTCCTCAATTGCAGCCAATGGATGCACCGGATTGCTTTCCAGCCCCATAACACCAGTATCTTCTTCCTGTGGTTGTCGTTGCTCGCTTTCCATCAAGTGGCTCGTTGCTGCCGGGTTGTGAATCGGACTTATTCCGTGATTGCCTTGCTCTGCCTTGCCGGACCAACCGGGGAGATCGGACTGTTGCTGGCCGGACTGGCGCGAGGGAGAGGGAGACTGGCGACCGGCATGTGACGCGGGCATGTTTGCTTGCGGATTGTTGGGGAAGAAACGCGAGTTAAAAAAGAAAAGAAAACGAGATAATTTGTCTTTGAATTTAGTTGCTCGGTCGTTTTGGTAGAGAAAAAGAAGTGGAACAAAGTAAAGATTGGAAGCTAGACTCTGCTCTCAGAGTATGATGTAGATGACTTCGCAACTCAGCTAGAGTTTCGCAGACCAGAGTGTTATAAGATGCTGGTCTCATCATACCATGTCAGGTATAAATAAGGCCGGGTAGGAGATACTTTGCAATTGACTTAAATTGCCATGCGCACCCGAACCTGATAGCTACCGGAGCCTATGACGTAGCCTCCTTGCACCTGCGGAACAGCCCGCCTTTCACTCAAGCCACAAGCCGCGAACGATAGCATGATGCGATGCCCACATATAACGAAATCATACTGGAGACCTCTGTAATCCAGTAAAAGCGTCCTTGAACTGCGATTATGGACGACCCGACCACTTCGCCAAAGCAGATGGGATTTGGCGCGAAATCAGACACGCAAGTTGCTTGCTCCTGACCGTCCTGTTCATAGTCCAGTGTGACAGGACAGCCAATCAAGAAATATATTAATGACTCTCCCTGAAGCTTGCTGCTGAACTGCCCGTATGCCAAAATGAACTCATTTCTGCCTCCTCCTCTTCCTCCCAGTAAGGCAGAAAAGAACAAGATTGGGACAAGGAGTACCGGGGTAGATAGTTGAGTAAATTGAATCAGGTGTATCAGTGGACTTAGAGCAGAAGAAAAAACCGCAAGTTCGTCCTATTTTATGAAGCGTGAAGTGATCATGACAACATCGGAGTTCACGGGACATAGACAAATTGGGAAAGAATATGAGCCAGTGCATATGGAGGGGTACTAGCGGGGAAAGGAGAGAAACAAGGGGTGTTAGATGGACAAAGGCGAAAAAACATAAAGAGTAAAGAATAATTGACCAGGATCCTGCTATTTCAATCCGTTCCTCTGATACGGCCTTTTCATGTTCTTGATTTTTTGAAAAATAGAAACATTATAGGGGTCGTCGCAGGTTTTTAAGCACCTCCGTTAGCTTTAATCGCATCCGCCGTTTGAGCTGCTAGAGCTTTTGCATCAGCTTCGTTGATCACTCCTTGAATTATTTGTTGCTCTTCGGCATTTAGTATCTTCGTCAGGTTGTCGTAAAGATGAGGTTGCTCTTGTTGAAGTGCTGTAGAATAACGTTAGATCGGACGTAAGCATGTCAGGGGTTGATTATGGCTTAACATACTTAACAATGCAGTCTTGAACATGCCATATGGCTCGACCTTATCCAACGGCGACTCCAGCAAACTCTCCTCGTTCAACTCGTCGCCGCTGTCTTCCTGCGACTCGAACTTCATGGCCTAGTTGCATGGAGTTAGCACAAACTGGTGCCGAGAGTTAAGAGTATTGAAAAGTAGCTGACCTCTCGATTTAAGAATTCAATATATGCGGCGCTTTCACTCGTCACTTCTGCATCAGCACTCTCTCCCTCTGATTGATCTGTCCACTCCGTCTCCCCATTCCAGTCGTTCTCTTCATCGTAGTCGTCATACTCATCGTATGCGAAGTCGGACTCTTTCGTGGCTTCTTCCCTCACTACAACGGTGTTGGCATCTGCATCGTCAAGCAGAGGTGGTTGGACATGCAACTTACTCTTGATGGCCTGTGGAAGACTTTGGAACAACTTCGTTATGCCCTGGAGAAGACGGGGCCAGCCTGGTTGAATGCTAGCAGGCACCTCCTCCGGTCTCAAGGTCAGTAATGATGTGATACCAACGATAGAGAGTTTCTTATCATGCACTCTCGTGAAAGCGTCAATGTTAGAGAACCAAGAGCTAAAAAATTTGTTCGTCCAGTTGTTCGATTCGAGGACTTGGAGAGCCAATCGTGGATTGTAGTAGATCGCATTTATCACCATTTCAATCAGATGAATGCGATAAGATTTCGTCTTCGGCTCCTCGTTAACCAAAATAGGAGTTGCCAAATTAATGAAAAGTGGGACATATTGGTCAACGTGTCCACGTAAATTTAGCATGAGGGTTTCTGCGAGTTTGCAACCACAAATTCGGTCAACGCCGCCGCTTTGTTGGGAAGTGAAGATATCCTCTACCATGCTGACAATGGCAGCGAGGTATTCAGGGTTCTGAATCAGCATTGCAGATCCGTAGTTTACGTAATTTTCGAGAGCAGGCAACATATCTAAAAGCGCAGCAAGTCAGTTAATGGAACATTCCAGCTAGTTAGGGAAACGTCCGACTAACCTTCGAGGTAAAGCTGAGCTCCTGACTTGAACGTCTTATGGAGTAACGCAAATGCTTGCCACATTGTAGGGGAAATAGACTTGGCGGCGTAGGTGCACGAGTCAATGATTTCGAAAACTTCATGATACAAGTCTGTGAACAGTCAGTGAAATGACGAGGGAGGTACTGGACTAAACATAACATCTCACCGTAAAGCTTGTTTTCAAGTGTGATCGTGATGACTGGCATGAGGATATTCTCGAGGCGGAGAAGGACATCAGGAGTGCTCTCGAGGGTCAGAATGAGAGTCCCAATTGTCTGCAAAACGCCAAGTGCAGTGATAGTCTTATCGTCCAAAAACCCACCGTAAATATCATCGTCTGGCTTGGCCGACTGCCGCTCGAGCAATTCCCCAATGATACGCATGTACGTGTCCTTCAATTGCTCACATAGAGCAACAGCGAAGGGGGTCAACTCGGTGGAGAAAACTTCAACAAAATCTTCCATGACGTCGGCCAGTGCATCAACATCGACTTCATTAGCGAGATTGAGAAGCTGCTGCATAATCTGTGGAATATTCGTCTGCATCGCAGTGCGGATGACGTCGTGACGGATGAGAGGTTGCAGCGCAAGAGCAGCCTCTACTTTGACCGGAAGTGCTGGATCAGCCAAACAATCCAGAATGCTCCGGTATATTATCATGAGATTGTTTGGATCCTTAAAATCGAGTTGTTCAAACCGTTCCAAAGTATCACAAGCACGCGCACGGAGATACCCATGAGGACTGCGGAACTCTGGGAAAACGTGTCGGACGAAGAAGTATTCGACCTGATCCGCGATGGGACTCTTTTTGCCCAAGATAACAGATGAAAGAGTTCCAATCATGCGCAAAGCACCCTCCTTTTCCCTTGGCTGCTTTTGATCATCCGGTGCCGCTTCGTATTTGCTGACGATGCCGTTGATAAACGCTAGAATAGAGAAGGTTTGCTTCTTTCGGGTCTTCGCAAGCTGCATCAGGAAATTGGTGGCGGCAACATCAGGGGCAGTGACCTCCTCGTACACGTTAAGTTTGCGATGTAGATACTCAGGAGGATCGTTTTCGAACATTTCAATATCTTCATCGGTCTGACAGAGCATAGGAAAAATAAGATGGGTGATCAGGTTGTCCAGATGTGGTCTCAGGTGGTCCCAGGTAGTCTTGGGTTTGATGCACTCTTCCAGGAAGACAAGGGTATAGGAAAGAGCAGGCTTGCTCAGCCATTGGCCCTTGACCCATTTGTCAATCTCTTGCAAGTACCCCTTGAGAATTTCAGGGGCAAAGTTAGTAATGAAGTTTTTAGAGAACTGGGTGTAATCAGGAGTGCTACTCTTCCCGATGGTCATCGGGCTGCCGTATCTATCGTCAAAGGTACCCCATCAGCAGACATAACTCTCCATTTATTACATTTCGTGGTTTTTGGGACGTACCGGACGAAAAGACGGTTCAGATTCGCGTACGCCCACTTTTTCGCTTTCCACCAATGGTTGAGCTCTCGTTCCTCAGGATCCTCTGGCATGGAACTAGCCGGGGGCGTTTTTCCAATGATCCTTAAGAATAGCGTGCACCAATCCACGGTAGCTTGATGGGTCATCAGGAAGTCGGGCAGTTCCAACTAAGCTCGCAGGAAATGAACCAGTCAGCCAAGCACGTTTCTTTTACCGACACGGGGGAATGGTAGAACGCAAGGACAGCTTACATAAATCGCATTCTTATACGCTTTAACAACTGTCCTGAGCATCTCTCCGGCTTCAATGCTTTCCTCGTCAACGAGGCGACTGCCGATATTTAACAGTTGTGGGAAGGAAACCTCAACGATTTTGTTGAACTCCCCCCTTATTTCCCCCGACTTGAATCTGTACACACGACAGATTGCAAGCAGACATTGGAGCCCCGCAAAAACCGAATTCGCGTCGTTTGTGTTCAGCAATGAGAGCGTGATGTCCATATAATCCGGCCACTTCTCTGGGAAATCGTACTGCAAAATTTTGGAGAGGATAGGAATGAGCTGTGATCGGATCTGGGGCGCTGCGGACGCAAGTAGGGGAATGAGTCGATTTCGCAAGGGCAGCTTCTCGTCTTCGGGAATTGGTTTGTGCGTCGTGTGGTCCTTTTCTGGGGCCCATCCTCGGATGACCCTGTTTTTCAGATAGACGACGGCTACAGTCACGGGCACATTGTTAGATGAAGACAGGACCTCAAGGAGAAGAAAAGATAAGCCATACTTGACAGTCTGACCCCTGGGTCCTGCTCTACCTGCAAAATGTCCAGCAGAGCAGCTGGAAAGCCCGGTTGACTCTCGGCCTAGAAAAAAATCAGCGAAAAAAAAAAGGGAGGAAACAGGGTGTGGGATGTCGGTCAACAACGTACATATTTCAAATCTGCTTCAGCTTGACGTCTATTATCCGCATTCGTGTCGAGGGTCGCCTGAATGCGGTCACGGAGGGCTGCAACGTCCATTTCTCGCGCCTTCAACGACGCCCAGCGCCAACTTTCGAAAATATTCTTACCAAAAATCCCAGGATAGCTAAAACAGCAGCAATCCTGTGCAGCACTCAGCAGGGGTAAGGGAAAGGAGCATGCGTGGATGCAAAGGAGAAATTTTAGATGGGGATTTGAATGCACACACAGACCGGCGGGGACAAGAATTTAAAAGGCAGCGATTAGTTAACTTGTGCCTCATTAGCCTTTTTACCATACTGTAGGTTACCCTCTCTTATCGCTCCAGAACAACCCTTGCATCCCACCTTCATACAGTTCCTGTCTACTCTATTATTCACCAGCTAGCAATTTATATTGTCTGCAGTATGGATGAAAGCAGCGCTTTGGACTTTTATGGCAAACACTGAATTTTTAGACATTGATGGTCCATGAAGACCTTCTCTTGTCAGGGCAAGTGGTGTCAAACCGTGGAACGTGTTTTCTCAACCTTTTTTTTGGTGTGACACGGTAACCTTGTAACGATGGTGTTGAATTATTCAGTACTTTCACTTCTATCCTAAATAAGCCATGTGTATTCAGACACAACTTCTACATGTAGAGTGATGCAGCAAAAATCACGTCACGCTTAATCATCTCCTGGGCTTGTTGCATCTTGGAATACAGCGACGGATCCCCAACGAGTTTGGCGGCATTTTTCACTTCGCGACAAGTCTCGTCTAGACGAGTAATAACTCGCACAATAGTCCCTTCCATCACATCAGTTAGATCAGTGATCCGGTTAAAAGACATGCCGCGCGCCCACTCATAGACCACTTCGACAAGGTTGAACCTTGGCTTGCTGAGAAAGTCATTCGAATCCTCACTCGACAAGATGACCTGATGCGTGATCTGAATATCATTCACCCTGTTCGCTATCGCGATGATTGCTTCTTTTCCCTCTTCTAGACGAGGGGTCAAAGTGGGAGTGTGCTCAGTTTTCTCCTGGAAGACGAATGCTGAGAGCAGCGCGACGATCTCTTCGGGCTCATAGTCAGCCAGAACGTTTTCAAGAATCAGTTCTGTTAGGACCAATTCATCTACGGAATGAATCTGTAGAAACGCAATTGAGTGAGCCATGTTATCTATCGTTGCTTCTGAGGAAGTTGGCTATATCCTACCTCGCACGCGACTTTCCCTTTCAGTTGCACTCGGCATGCTTCATCGACGAAACCCAAGTCCTTCAGTACTTGGAGACGCTGTTCGTAATCCGGTAGCAGCTGTAGGTTCTGGTCTGACATCAACTGCTTCAATTGTGTAATGTTCTCCTTCAACTGCCACTCATCATGTTGCATTTCGAACTGTCACGCAGGGTTAGCAACTGTGAAGAGCTTAAACGTTGCCGTACTTACGTGTTTCAAGAACTGCGGGCATTGAAGGCATTCGCTCGACCGAATAATCGTGACCTGTGTCTGTCGCTGATTCAATAACTCTCGAATCTCCAACTCTTTGACGCGGCTCCAATCTAGTTCGTCCCATGCCGAAGACTCCCACGACGAGCATAATGTGAGTAATTCCTTGTGGGCGAACTTTTCCGCCTCTGGAAAAAACGTATCAGTATTTCCTTTTCCCGGAAAAACGGACTGGCTAGTATCAAAACTTGCCTTTTTTAATGTTTAGATACCATGTTGGGCCTCTAACTTCCAGGAGAGTTGATGTTACACACTCAAGATCTGTAACAGGCACTTTGACGGTCTTCAGCCGCATATCAGACGAGGCACTCGGCAAGGGGACGAAGAGATGCCTAAAAATTGGGAGACAAGGGAGAATGTCGCTTGGATGACGGGTGGCATTAAGTGGGCCGAACTCGAGAACTTGGAAATTTGGAGCTGCCCCTGCACCGGCGCCTTCTCTCATCAACATACCCACAGTTCTGACGCCGTTCTGCGATAACAGTTAGCAAAAAATAAACGACCTCTGAAAATGGATAGAGGTATTCTCACCTTTCTATAGATTATCAACCGTTTTGCTGCAAAAAGTCGTCTTCCAACTGGTGACTTCAAAAGGCTGACGTGGAGCTGTGTTGTTAACCGTTCATATTCCATAGCTGCTCGATGACATACTTCTAAGTCGATATCGCACATTGTACACGGCTCCCTCTTTATCTTCGCAAGGCTCGCTTCCGATAACTCAACTTGCTTCTGGTGTTCTGGGAGAAGAGCTTGGGTTGCGTTTTCGCTGAAACTCCGCTTGATCATTTCTTCAATTTTCAAAGCCTCGACTCGCAAGAGGTTGAGTATCATGTTATACGTCAACCTGAATTGAGATCTGAGCTTGGTAGGATCACCTAGGATCATTTTCCGTAAGGTAGGTGGTGGAGGCGCTTCATCACGACCCAATGAGACAATTAGAACGTAACCGACGGTGTCAATTCCACGTCGACCAGCTCGGCCTGCCATTTGGGTGTATTCTCCTGGTAGGAGATCGCGGAATCCCCGTCCGTCATGCTTTCTGAACCCGGAGAAAACTACAGTACGAGTCGGTAAGTTTAGACCCATGGCAAAGGTTTCCGTTGCGAAAAGCACATTCACCAGTCCCCGCGCGAATAGTATCTCAACGATTTCCTTAATAATTGGCAGAAGTCCCCCGTGGTGTACTCCAATTCCACGACTCAAGAGTTCTCTCACTCTCAAAATTTGTGGAAGCACTCTGTCTTCCGGCTTAAGTCGAGCCAGAGACTTTTCAATCATCATATGTATTGCGCTCTTCTCAGAAGCCGTGCAAAAATCCTGATTCGATAACGAGTCTGCATTTTCCTCGCATCGCTTTTTGGAGAACACGAAAATACACGCCGGGAGGAGATTTTCTTTTCGAAGATGGTGCACAAGATGTACCCATACGTTTCGATCCTGTGCTGCGGTAGTTCGACCACCACCTCGACCAGTACGTGCGATGTTCCCGACTCCACGCGTTGCAGGCTGGCCCCTTCCCCTTTGTTGCGGAGCACCTCTTTGATACCCACTGCCTCGTTGTTGGTTTCCTCGTTGATTACCACGTTGACCACGGCCTCCTCGGTCCACATGATTGCCCCTTTTGCTCACCTGGTTCTCTGCCGCCTTTTGCTCGCGTAGTTTGTCACGTCCTGAGATGATATCATTTGCTTCTCTCCAGCCCTTCTCAATGAAATTCTTGTTTGCATCGACAATTTTATACATGCCCTTCCCGGCCCATAGGTAGTGCTCCAGTGGCACCGGGCGCTTGGCTGTAGAAATGACATAGATATCCTTCTTCTTCGTCCGCCCTATCCACGATGCAAATTCATATGTATTTGGAACTGTGGCTGAGAGAAGGATGAGGGTCACATGCTCTGGGAGCATGATGATAACCTCTTCCCAAACAACGCCACGCTCCAAGTCGTTGACATAATGTACTTCGTCGAAGATAACAAACTCCACGTCGCGTATCAAGTCTGCTCCCCGGTAGAGCATACTTCTTAGAATCTCAGTCGTCATGATCAGACAACTCGCTTCCGGATTTATTTGGACATCTCCAGTCAAAATACCTACATCATCGAACGTATTCTTGAAATCCCGGAACTTCTGATTACTCAAGGCCTTAATTGGTGAAGTGTATATTGCCTTTGTCATGTGTTTCGCAGCCAGAGCAATCGCATACTCCGCAACAACTGTCTTTCCAGCCGAAGTATGAGCTGCGACAAAGACAGAGTCACCGTTCTCGAGGTGGTAGACCGCCTCCTTTTGGAATGTGTCCAACTCGAAAGGATACTCACGCGCCATATCTGGTACTAGGTCGTAGAAATTCGTGATTTCCTTGTTGACGTCCACAAGGTGAGCCCACTCTCTCCCTTTCTTTTCGGAAGATGGCGGCAGGAGCTGCCCTCGTGGCTCTAAGGAGGGGTACTCGACGGGTAGCAATGTGTCAATATCTTCTTCTTCTTCAGTAGCCGACTCTTCTTCGACTTCTTCTTTTTCAGGGTGCCCATTGACATCAGCATCTGTTTCAGCAAGAGAAGGCCCGATTCCGCCCTCCTTTTCGAGAGCGTTTTCGACATCCTTTTCCTCCCTCTCTGCTTCTAAGCTCTTCGCCTGATCGAACTTCAATCCACGAGAGAAACCGGGCGGAACCTCTAGTAATCCCCCTTCAACACCAAAGTGGATGATTCTGTCTAAGCCGGAGCCCTTGGAAGCGATCTTTCTCTCATTTTCGGCCTGTGCTTCTTCCTCGGCCGCTGAAATCGCTTCTACACCTTCCAAACCTCCAGGGGCGAATGGGTAAAAGCCAGCTGCACCACGCACAAACTCGGCACGGCCTGCAGGACGCCGCCGCAGAGATGTTGAGTTCTTCGCTGTCGCGCTGCCAGCTGGGACAGTTACTTCGCGGTAGTCGGTTACCTTTCCCTCAAGACCCTCACGGGTAAATCTAATGACTGTGCGACTCTGGGTGGGTGCGAGCTCAAATAGATCAGTGTAGTCTACAGGAACCTCCCATCGTCTTCAGAGAGCCAGACGTCAGAAATATGGTTTCATCCCAGTGTACTCTGACCACAGCATAGAGCAAAAGTAACGACCAACAAAAAATGACGCTGCAGAGCCCAGCAATACATCATAAGAAAGGAGGTTAAATTTGGCGATGGGAATAAATACATACTTCTGGAGCCTATTCAGCCACCGTGTACTGAATCGGGGGGAAGGCGTCAAAAATTCACGCTCTAGCTTCTGCTTCAACTCATCGGCAGACTGCGGCTCACGTTTGCGTGGTTTTCTGTTGACTCCATTGCCGATCCAGGCGTCAATGTCAGCGGAATCGTCAATGGCTTCCGCCTTGCGTCGCACCTCACGCATAACGGAGACGATGTCCTCGACCATGTTGGAAATTTCAATTTCTCGTCGTAGTATCAAAACAGTAAGTACCTGTCATAGTAATATGATGGTTTAGGGTCTAGAATCTGCGGGCAGAGGGCGAAGAGAAAATCAAATAAATAAAAATGCAAATCGAGAGCATTGAATAAGGCGTACCAGATAATGCCGGTGCCAAAGAATGGAGCATAACTGTGCTCTGTTGTCATGAGATGGCAAAACAGAAGCTTTGCAGCCACATTCTCTCCACACTGGGTGTCTTGGCATTCTCGGTATCCAGTTCACCCTGCATTTTTAGGGATTTGTTTTCAGCACATGGACAACTACTGTAGGATTTTAGGTATTTGATACGAGATTTTGTCGGAAGACAAGTACTTGAAAAATAGCCGAGGTTTTTATATTGTAACACAGCCCACAAACCCTTGCAATATGATTAGTAGACCTACATTTATGGCATAATGTTAAAGAGACAAAAAGGCAGTGAGATGTGTCCCGCAAGTGATCAAAACCCAACCGGTCATTATAGTCAAAACATATGTTTGCCCTCATAAAGCCACCGTTTTGGCTTCCTGCTTAACGCCCAACGCCTCCCTTCGAAAAAAGATAAACTCACAGAGGGGTTTCTCATTCGATAGCCCTTGAAAGTTTCGTTACATATCAGAAAATCCGTCACCTACAAGAGACCCCAGGAAAGGTCATGCGATCTTGCACGTCAAGTTTGTATTCGAGAATACCTTTCTCCGTGCCAATGTATCTGTAATGTCTCTGATTAGCTGGATTCCATCATCGTTGGACATTTGTGAGTGCTTACAGAGTATGTCCATCCGCACCCCAACCGATACCTGCGGTGCCTACACCATGTTCTCTCTGACGTTCGCGCTCGCGAGCGCTATATAAACCCCGATCGTTTCGAAGCCACGGCGTAATTCTTATCTGCTCAGCCTCCCGCATCCGTCGAAGCTGCTGCTCCTCGGCCTCTCTCAGACTTCGTATCTGGCTTTCACGACTGCTCTCCTCGAGAGCGACCTGTCGATGGAGCCGGAGACGCTCGGCCGCCAGGGCCGTCTCATGTCGGTCTCTCACGACCTCGGGGCGGTCCTGCCGGCGAGGTATCGATCGAGCCCGATGTGGACGTTGTTGTTGACCGGGAGCACTGATTCCAGGTGCAAGCGGCCCGTTTAGGAGCGCACGAGCTCGCAGAGTGCCACCTTGGCTACGGCTGCTGGAACTTGAAGAGCTTGTTCGCCCGGTGACTGGTCCAAGGGTTGTTCCGCTAGGACCAGCGTTATTGGAGCCAGACGTCTCAATAGGTGACTCGGAGCGGGGCAGCTGGGAAGAGGTTTCTGTCCATGTTAATGTGAAGGTAGGATGGGGAATTAAGGCAGAGCCAGGCGCGTTCACAGAAGACGCATTTGGTGTGGAAGTATCTGGCGAAAGAACAGAACTACGCCGACGCGCTTGATTACCCCGTGAACGGCCCGCGTTGGTGTCGGCGGGGGCCTCACGGCGGCTCGTGGATCGATCGGGCGGTGACGAAGAGAGAGGAGATCGGTTCCCTTGTCGGATGCCTGGAGAAGAGTTAGAATGAGGTGATGTACTTAATAACCCCCCAAGGCGAGACTGTTGACCTTCAATCGTTGACGCCCACTGCGCCGTGTTCAAGAAATTAATTATCCGTCTCTCTCTGTCGGTAAGCTCACGAGTCAAATGTTCACGCACCGCCTGACGCTCAGTATCCATGAGCGACGCGTTCCGACGACCTGTGCCAGGGGTGTCAGAGACGTCCTCAAACTGGTAGTCTGTCCGGTTTTCAAACTCAGAGTCTGAATTGTCTGCACGGTCGAAGTCATCGTGGGTTTCTACGCGGACGCATTCTAGCATAGGATCTTCCAAATCCAGAGCGACTACTTGCCGACGGGAAAACGCCTGGCGGACATCTGCCACACCAATCCTTCCGTGTTCTTCCACCCAAACCAAAAGATCCCACGGTCGGGGTGAAAACGACATTGCGCGAACAGCTCCACCTTCAAAAGAAGGCCGAGAAGACCGAAAAACGCATATAATGTCCTCACGCCCGTCGCGGTCTGTTGGATCAGGGTCAAGCACCCCTTTCACATCGAAAACGGTGATGATACCAGACTGAGATCCGACGGCACAGAGGTGGCTGGATGGTGAAAAAGCTATGGTGAAACAGCATCGGTCATTGTAGTGAGAATCCGAGTCGAGTTCGACACTGCGGATTAGCGGCCAGTCCCACCCACAGAACACTCTATCCACTTCTGGAATAGGCATGCGTCTCTTAGGACAAGGTTTGACTCGGTAGAAGTACACGCGGTGCTCGTCACCGACAGCGGCCAGAAGACTAGAGTCAGGGGAGATGATTGCGTAGTTCATGCAAATAGGGTGAGGGATGGTTTCGAGCATCTCTTGCCGAGTCAGGGAAAATAGGCTCACTGTCTTGTCGTTATTTCTGTATGACATTAAATCAGTCGACTAGCAAGCAACAAAAGCTTTGCGAGACACGGCACAACAGGAGCACCTACGTTAGGATGGCGATATCCTCGGGAGCGTAAAGATCGCCAATTGAGGGTAAACGGTGAAGAGTTATCGAATTAACGATAAGGCCACCGAATTCGTGAACTATGACCTCTACAAGCAGTTAGCAAGCAGAAGCAGCCGCTTGGTCGACAATCAAAACTGACCTGGGAGGCGCGAAGGAAAAGAGCGTCGCGATGGGAGATCGATAGGAAGAGGAGAGTCCACGTCTGCAAGCGCTTCATTGAGTCCCCCAGAGAAAGATGATCTCAGTTTAATAAAGGCACAATCGCCATGATTCGAGCCCCCAACAGCGATCCAACCTAGTCCTGCTGTAAGGCATTTGGGGTCAAATGGAACAATGGTGACCACTTCAAGTCTCCCTGTAGATATCTCAATGGAATTTATAACTCTCCCCACGGCAACATATATCTTACCCGCATCGGCGGTACTAATGTAGTGGCGGAGTTGTGGGTGGCTACATCGAAGAGGACATCTGCTGTCAGCATGGGATGACGGATTTAGGTTTGAAGGTTTGGAGCAGGTCACACTTACGAATTTGGGATCTTTATCGGGAAGAATTTTCGATATGTCGGAAGGACGAGATTCTCGGTCGACCTGTACCTAATCAAGCATTGCATCATATCAGTCAGGAGTGAGTAGCAGAGGTTGAGAGTGTGACAGCACGCACAGGAGGGCCGCGTCGAGCGTCATGCTGGAAGTCCACTTAGGCAGACCAAGCTCCTGGCTCAAGAATGGCAGATGCGCGTCAACCAAAGGACTTCGATCGCGCTAGACCTCATGGCTAGCATGCCACGGGAAGGGGAAGAGAGTAAATGATGTTCGTTGCTGATGTACGATATGGAACCTGACTTGAGCCGTGTATTTTGCCTTTGCGATGACGGAAGAGTACTAAGTTTGGGGTAGCTCTAACTAAAGAGCCTTTCGTGTACTCAGCTCTGACTTCACTTCTTGGCCTCAACCCCAGCTCGGTGACTTGGTAGGACCCCTTTGACTACTACTACCTACGGAGTACAAGCAGCGACAATGAGACCATACCAGAAGCTAATCGTACGCCTCCATCAACACGACTCAATAGACGTTACCATACAGAGTGCACTCTGACCAACCCGTCTCCCTCCCATGTCCTCCCACAAAAATGTCAACCTGTTTTGTCGTTCGTTTTCTGGACCAGCCACGTGATCACATGTGTCGCTCTTTGCCGCCCCGAGGGAGCTGACTAAGTCGACAAGTTTCCACCGAGTTCGACGAGCAAAGCTCGGAAAAGGCGCTAAGAACTTTTCGGCAAGGTCGTGGCTGGCTTCTTCCCCATCCGCTGCAAAATTTCTTCACGCAAGTCTTCTCTTTTTCAGTTCTTCCCAATCCCTTTTTCCTCATCCATCTCTCATCGCTCACTCCGATTTCTACTCATAACCTTTTTTTTGTGTATCCTTTCTCTTCTTCCTTTCTGTTACGAGGGTAGTTAATCGTTTTTGAATTGTTAATTTATAAACAAGTCTAAAATGCTGTCTTCCCGCCTTTCCCGCGCGGTATGCTTCTCTTCATGCTTTTGTCCAATCTCCTTGTTCTGCAGGAAACTGATGTGAAGACAGGTTCCTCGCGCTACCTCTTCATTCATTCGCCGTCCGGCATTCAGAGCTCCTTCAACCTCTATCAGACGATGGAACTCGACAGAAGGCGAAGGCAAGGTGAAAGGCCATGTCATCGGTATTGACCTAGGTACGTTCCCAAGCCATTCTAGCTACCTATGTAGATCATATCATTTATTCTGAGCTAGTTCACTGATCGGAGCTTAGGAACAACAAACTCTGCTGTTGCTATCATGGAAGGGAAGAACCCAAGAATCATTGAAAATGCTGAAGGTAAGTTGCTGCGTTTTCAAAAAACACAATCGTAGATCGGCCGATTAACATATTTTTAGGTGCCCGAACTACTCCATCCGTCGTTGCTTTCACCAAGGAGGGTGAGAGACTTGTCGGTATTGCCGCCAAGCGCCAGGCTGTCGTGAATCCAGAGAACACACTCTTTGCCACAAAACGTCTCATTGGACGGAAATTCACCGACCCTGAATGTCAGCGTGACCTCAAGGAGGTGCCCTACAAGATCGTCCAGCACACCAATGGTGATGCCTGGGTTGAGGCTCATGGCCAGAAATATTCTCCTTCCCAGATTGGGGGTTTCATACTTCAGAAGATGAAGGAGACTGCTGAGGCTTACCTTGGCAAGCCTGTCAAGAACGGTGTCGTCACGGTTCCTGCCTACTTCAATGATTCTCAGCGCCAGGCTACCAAGGATGCTGGTCAGATTGCTGGTCTAAACGTGCTCCGTGTTGTAAACGAGCCCACTGCTGCGGCACTGGCCTATGGCCTTGACAAGGAGCAGGATCGCGTGGTTGCTGTTTACGACCTTGGTGGTGGTACTTTCGATATCTCCATCCTTGAGATCTCCAAGGGTGTCTTCGAAGTCAAGTCCACCAATGGTGATACCCACCTCGGTGGTGAAGACTTCGATATCAGCCTCGTCCGCAACATTGTTCAACAGTTCAAGCAGGAGTCTGGAATCGACCTGTCCAATGACCGCATGGCCATTCAGCGTATCCGTGAAGCAGCTGAGAAGGCGAAGATCGAACTTTCCTCCACCCTCCAGACTGAGATCAACCTTCCCTTCATTACTGCCGACGCCTCTGGTGCCAAACACATCAACTCCAAGTTGACTCGTGCTCAACTCGAAGCCCTTGTCGACCCTCTGATTTCCCGCACTGTTGAACCTGTCAGAAAGGCTCTCAAGGATGCCAACCTGCAAGCCAAGGACATCCAGGATGTGATCTTGGTTGGTGGTATGACTCGCATGCCCAAGGTTGTTGAGTCCGTTAAGAACCTCTTCGGACGTGATCCTGCCAAGTCTGTCAACCCCGATGAAGCCGTTGCCATTGGTGCTGCTGTTCAGGGTGCCGTTTTGGCCGGTGAGGTTACGGATGTACTGCTCCTTGATGTTACTCCTCTCTCTCTCGGTATTGAAACTCTCGGCGGTGTCTTCACCCGTCTGATCAACCGCAACACCACCATTCCGACGAAGAAGTCTCAGGTGTTCTCCACAGCTGCCGATTTCCAGACCGCTGTGGAGATCAAGGTCTATCAGGGCGAGCGTGAACTGGTCAAGGACAACAAGTTGCTTGGAAACTTCCAACTTGTTGGAATCCCTCCTGCTCACCGTGGTGTTCCTCAAATTGAAGTTACCTTCGACATCGACGCCGACTCTATTGTCCACGTCCATGCCAAGGACAAGTCCAGCGGCAAGGATCAATCCATCACCATTGCTTCTGGCTCTGGTCTCTCTGATGCAGAGATTCAAAGCATGGTTGAAGATGCGGAGAAGTATCGTGCTCAAGATGCTGAGCGCAAGGCTGCTATTGAGGCTGCCAATCGTGCCGACAGCGTCCTGAACGACACCGAGAAGGCCCTCAAGGAATATGAGGACAAGCTTGACAAGGCCGAAGCTGATAAAATCCGGGAGAAGATCGCCTCTCTTCGTGAGTTTGTTGCCAAGAGCCAGTCTGGCGAGGGCACCGCCACTGCTGAGGAGCTGAAGCAGAAGGTCGACGAACTGCAAAGCGCTTCTCTTTCCCTTTTCGACAAGATGCACAAGGCTCATCGCGAGGAGGCCTCTCAACAGCAAAACCAGGAGGGCCAAGCTGGTGAGGGTGAGAAGAAGGCTTAAATGCCTTAAAAGTTGCACTTTTGTTGTAATTTTATGGCAAACTTCCCTGTATTAGATCTTCATTTTGCGTTTTTCTCTCTTCTGGGCAGCGTTTACTGTTTTAATTCTACCATAGGGGCCTGGTCTGATCATGTACATGTACAACTTACGGGCTTTTTTTTCTCTGGGTGACGACGTCTGGTGTTGGAGTTCCTCGTTCCTACGGCTTTGAATGTTATCCGGCAGCCTGTTCAGCTTGTATTATGTCTTTCTCTGCATGGTTTGGAAGGGAGGGGAGTACCAATGATTTGAGGGGTTGGCCTGATGCCGTGTGAGTCTTCCTGCCTCCCTGACAGCAAGCCCAGAGGGCTCAGTCGGTTATTCAGTGATTTAGATGTAAGAATCTCCTCTCTACTATATGACGATTTTTTATGATTTCATTTCGCCTCCATACGAAAACCACCTACTCCGTGGTATCGAACACCTTTTAAAAAACGTAGCCAGCTTGTCGTGATATTTTCGGTGGACAAATAATTTTGTGCCATCTCAGAAAACAAGAGACCTCCGTGGAGCATGACTAATGTCACTTGTTGCCCAATAGTAACATATGCACCGCATATCCGGACCCGGCTCCCAAATCCTTCCCTAAAACCTCATCTTTAAGTCTCCATACTCGGAAATTTATCAATGCTTCCCGCACCCATTCCTCAAACACCTCGTGAGACCGGAGTTGCTGGGCAATAATACATAATGTGGGCCTTCGAACGCCCGTGTTCTCGCGCCCATGGGCATCTGCTGACCGCTGGTCCGGTTCGTAGGAGTAAGCTGGGCGTAAACGACAGATATCTGCGCAGGTGCGCACAAATGGTTTGATTAAACTTTCATTGTAGATACAGTCGCACGCCAGCAGAAGGTCAAAGCCCAAATCTTCAACGTCTGCGTCTCTTGAATTACGGGCAGACGACGGAGAGCGACGCGAACTGCCAGCCCTGGACGAGTGAATAGGAATAGCTCTCTTGAGCATGGCGGGATTGTCCGTTTCCCAATCCAGGGGGATAAATGTGATATCTCCTGCATTGTATATGGAAATACCATTGCTTTCAACTCGATCTCTGGGCCGAGAGTGTCGAGTCGCAGAGGCAGGAGAATGGGTTGGGGTACCCGATTTTCGGGAACGATGACGTTGATTAGAGTTGGCACTCTGATGGCTATCTGATTGGGTTCTCCCAGGCAATGATACTGGGCGGAAATTTGCCTCCAAGTTCTCTTTGAAGATCCTTTGGACATACTCCTGGTCCGTAGCGATGTAATGATTGACTAAGGGTGCCATGGAGAGCGCCATAAGACCGGAAACGCCACAGCCAAGTTCGATCACTGTTGAATTGGCGCTGAGGAACGGAGAGTTCCATAACACATTATCTTTGGAGCAGATCCATTCCGCGAGGAGCGGCGTGATTTTCCATAGAACTGGAGTAGATCAGTTAATCGACGCGTCAAATCCTGATAGTTTTCAGCGTCTTACCTGCTCCTGTCGTGCCGCCCTGTCTCTTGGAATTCAGGACAGTTGGTGATTGGTAGATCGTATAATCTCGACCACGCACAGTAACGTCGATCTTGTTCGAACGGGAGTTTATAAACCCCAGATTGGACGAAGGTATGTCTTGAGAGAAGAGCAGAAAGGCCTCTATATAGAGCTGTTAGTTCAGGCTCTGGCTTTGACACTGACGTGGGAAAGGGGAAGCATAGCTGGAGCATTCCGCACCTTCTTCGGCATCCTCAATCTCGTAGCCGATGGATGAGACCAATTCTGTCACTTCCATGACTGGTATCACTACATGCGCATCAATCTGGCGAGACTAGCCTTGATTCTCGGGTGCTGCATCTTGACTTTGAAACACAATGTTAGACATGCTCATCAACAAGTAGCACGATATATGATCTCACAAACATATTTCTGCACTGCTTGCGTTTCTCCCTAAGCAAACCAAGATGATGATAAGATGAAGAAATTCAGAAATTTCTTTCTTTATATTCACAAACTCTCAATCTTAACTGAGGCACAAGTACATGAGTGGTATGAAAAGCAAGAATAGAGAAAAGGGCAGCTTGGGAAGCTGGATCATAAGCAATGTTGTTTTTGAACTGGAATTTTTCAGCGTCCCTTTGCCAGCTTGACAAGGGTGGTAGTAGTATGGATCTTAGGGGCCAGGGGTATCGTGATAACTTCTAGATTTGCAACTCACATTTATTCTTAGATAGAACAAGAAACTGGGTGTCGGCAGCAAAAGGCTGCTGAGTCCCTGTCAGTAGTACTAGAAGCAGTACTAGTAATTATGTATTCAGCATTGGAATGCACCTCCTCTCGCCAAAATACTACTAATAGTGACCTAATGGTGTGTGTTTCTCAGCCGAACGAATGCAAACACAGCAAACATTTAGTCAGTGCCCAATACGTCAGTTACATCCATCGCTAACTTACAGAAAGAGCTCATTAACTATATGCAGGAGTAGTATCTACTACTACTACATAGTACACGAAGCACCGTGTAGAGGTCAGGGCGAAAGAATGACTTCAAACAATAGTAAAAAATCCGACAAAGTTGAAATTGAGCTTTTGGCTAGATAATCCTACCAACGTCCCAGTACAAGAGTAATCGCATTGTGGTCCAGAAAGATTCCTCGGCAAAAACAGAGCTCACATGCTGTACAATCTCTCTCACAGCCGAAGGAGGCTTTTGATTGAGATTTTCCGTTCCATCCCATTAATATTGACACTGTTGGGATGGAAATGACTGGTCATGCAATCGAATACTACTACTGTATTCTCAGCTTTTCACTTTAGTATGTAGTTTAAAGGACCATGGCTTCATTTATTCGTGGCCAAAAATGCCTTCTGTGAAATGAGGCGTTGTCTGTCGCATATCCACCACAAAAGTCAAGTTGAAAAGGGCACGGTTTGAAGTGTTGATTTCCACGACGATGATGATGGGATGTCTTGCATCTTACATACTACTGGCTCATGGCAGAAGTGTCTCTGCTTGAGATAGGCCTACACTACTACGATGCGGGTAACACACTCATAGTTTCACAGATGTGGGCATCGGGCGACATAGTTTCAAAATTCCGGGGGTCCCGTCTGGAGTATGCAGCTTCTTCGGACAACTCCTAAGCCACAGTCTGGGGAAGCAGTTGGCACATGACACTGAGCACGAAGCCCTTGACCTCCGTCCTTTCTGCCAGAAGCCCAGCATTCACAGGTCATCCCGCAATTCTTGGAATAGTGTAGAATCAAAATGCAGCCGATTTTCCCGTCGAAAGCCCAGCACATATGCACTAAGAAAGCGCCGAGCACGACCTGGCAACCCTTGGCGTCTGCGACAGGTGTGCATTTGTTGAGGGCGCATCTCGACCACAAGCCCTGAGACGCACTGACGACCAAGACGGGCATCTTGTGTACACAGGGTAGTGGCAGGTCAATGGTGCGCACAGCACTAGTAGTATCAGGTAATAGTTGGCCGCTGCTGGCCACACGGCGTGCCAAACAGAGGCAGCATAGGACGACAGAGTAAGTAGTATGTATGTAGTAGGTAGTATAGTAAAGGGCAAGTGCCAAACTCGTGGCCCGGGAGAGGTTGAGGGTGAGCCTGCGACCCCACTACCTCGAACGGTCGTTTAGTCGCGCTCATTTAGTCCTTGTCAGGCTAGTAAGCCACTCCTTCCCGCAAGCGTATCCCAGACAGACATAGCTTAGCGCTGAAAATTCGAATTGGTTCATTATTTGCACAAGCGGGCTTGGGATCATTTAACTCCTGTGCAAACTGCGGGGACCTCGAAGTTAGCGGATCGGCACAAGCACGGTCAAGGCACAGCTCTTTTTACTTGTGATTGTTCTCCATACACTTATGCTTGAAAACCGTCCCTAGGCATCGCCCCTAAATGTGCGCTACATATCTCTTGGTTGGATCGGAATGCAGCCATTCTCGAATGAAATGTGTAAGCTTGTGAGAGCCTGGGATTTTGTGGCTTCAAATAAAGGCTAGTGAAGGAATTCCGTCCAGAGTTGCCAGGGCTCTCTGCTGGAAGTGGAAAAACCCTTGTTAGGTCGTTTTAGCCAAGACTGGCAGAGCTCGGCCTGGGCCCGCATCAAAGTTAACTAACGTCTAGCCTTTCTCGGAGCTTTCTCCCTCTCGAAATCTTACTACTACTTAATCCCTCTCCACATTTGCTTTGTGCCTTCCCCAGCTTCCCCTCCGCCCTGCGGCACCTGTGTCAAGACAGCACTATCTTACTGGACTGAGTTCATTTTCTCTTCGTCTTCTTCCTTTTCCTTCTCTTTCCTGACCCTATCCTGATCGTACGCGCGTCCCTTGGGGGCTTCGAGGTGTAAGGGCCCTACGTAGAGACGTCAATTCAAGGCCGCAAAAATGGGGAAAAAAAATGAAGTATTCTATCCCCGTATCACGAAAAAAAATCCCCCATTCACTGTCGAGGCGTCAGGCTACGAGAAGGTCGAGGGAGAAACTATACCTCGCCGTCATCCCACTGCCAAACACGGCCTCAAGCTTGTTCCCCGCCCGGAGGTAACGACGACTTATGAGAATTTTCGATTTGCCGCAAGAACTTACGGCAACGCAAATGCCCTGGGGACTCGTCGACTTATTAGGAATCACATTGAAAATAAGAAGATCAAGAAGATAGTCAATGGGGTCGAAGAGGAGGTGGATAAGGAATGGATCTATCCCGAGCTCGGTCCTTACAAGTACATGTCCTTTGTCGAGTATGAGTCCCTTGCTTTGCAGTTGGGCGCCGGCTTGCGCAAGATTGGTCATGAGAAGGGAAGTAGATTGCACCTGTACAGCCACACCAGGTAAGTCAACTTTCGTTCCGTCACTCGAATATCGTGCGTGAGAATTTCAGCAGCACGACGCTGACTTGGAATTCTTTTGGTAGTGCCCATTGGCTGGCCATGTCGCATGGTATGTTTCTCACCTCCACCATCTCAGGCGTTTCTTCTGACTGTCATAGGTGCTGCGTCACAATCGATTACCATTGCCACCGCGTACGACTCCCTGGGGGAAGAGGGTGTCAGACACTCGCTCCAGCAGACCCACAGTTCGTCCATCTTCACTACTCCCACTCTCCTCCCTGTTTTAGAGAAAGTTTTGGGCGATGCAAAGGATGTCAAGAATATTATCTACGACACGGATGTCGAAATCAGGAAGGAGGACCTTGATAGCTTGAAGTCTGCCCTTCCCCATCTGAACATAATATCGTTCGAGGATTTGAGAAAATTGGGAGAGGAGAACCCTGTGGATCCGGTTCCTCCAATTCCCGACGATCTGTGCTGCATCATGTATACGTCTGGTTCCACGGGGCCCCCAAAGGGAGTCCCTCTGACGCATAAAAACGTAGTCGCAGCAAGTAAGTGACCAACGGCAAATTCATTATCCGCCTTCTTTTGCCCCGAGCTTATCGCGCATGCGGATGCTGACATGTTGACGTGAACAGTGGCCGGAGCCGATTCTATCGTCGGACCGTATCTCGGACCTAGCGATGGGCTTTTGACATACCTTCCGCAAGCGCATATCCTCGAATTCGTATTTGAAAATTGCTGCTTGTACTGGGGTGGCACTATGGGGTATGGTAGCCCTAAAACCCTGTCTGATGTAAACGTCCGGAATTGCCAAGGAGATATTAAAGAATTCAAACCGACCATTATGGTTGGCGTTCCGGCTGTTTGGGAAGTTGTGAAAAAGGGCATTCTGAACAATGTCAACAAAGGTGGCCCTCTCGTAAAGAATATCTTCTGGGGCGGAATGGCCGCAAAGAAATTCTTGATGTCATCAGGACTGCCTGGGGCGAGTATTCTCGATGCTATCGTTTTCAAGAAGCTGAAAGCCGCAACTGGCGGCCGACTTCGAGTCATTTTTAACGGCGGAGGCCCGATCAATAAAGAAACCCAACGCTTCTTGTCAATGGCAGTTTGTCCCATGATTAGTGGATATGGTCTTACAGAAACAGCTGCTATGGGAGCAATCAATGACCCGAAGACTTGGAATCCCAATGCCATTGGTGAAATACCGGCGTCAATTGAGATGAAACTGGTTGACTTTGCAGATGCTGGTTACTTCACAAAAAACAACCCCCCACAGGGTGAAATTTGGATTCGTGGAGGAAGTGTCATTGAAGGGTACTTTATGAACGACGAGGAAACCAAAGCTGCGTTCACATCGGACGGATGGTTCATGACTGGAGACATTGGCGAGTTTGACAAGTATGGCCACATTAAGATCATTGATCGCAAGAAGAATCTCGTCAAAACACTGAATGGAGAGTACATCGCTCTGGAGAAACTGGAATCCATCTATCGCTCTGTTCCTGTGGTGGGAAATATCTGCGTATATGCGGCTCCAGACCAGGTCAAACCAGTCGCAATTATTGTGCCGGCTGAACCTGCCTTGGTGCAACTGGCCAAGCAAAATGGCATCAAAGGGGACACCATCGAGACCTTAGTCCACGACGAGAAGTTGAAGTCGATCATTCTGAAAGAGTTGCAGAATGCTGGCCGTGTCGCTGGCCTTAAATCGTTCGAGATTATCAATGGAGTCGTGCTTTCTGACGAAGAGTGGACCCCTCAAAACGTGAGTACAACACGAGTATCCTTGCTATGTGCATACCTTGAGTGGCATATTAACTAACGATCTCCATAGGGATATACCACTGCTGCTCAGAAATTGCAAAGAAAGAAGATTGTCGCCCGTTTTGAGAAGGACATTGATCGCGCGTATGGAAAGAAATAGACGCGCCCGTCGTGGTCGAAATGGACCTTCCTGATGTACGTCGGTGGATGATTTCCGTGCGGACCTCTGCCAGATCCGTGGCTCGCCCTTTGGGTTGTTTTGACCATGTTTACGTCTATGCCGCAAGTCCATCCTAAATTCTCCCAGGAAAACTCGGATCCTTTTCCTTTTGTTGCCAAGGGTCCCTAACCTCCCGCCTTTCTTCCCTTTATTGTATTGCTTAGCTTGTCAGCGAGTTTGATTCCCATTTGTCGCTGTATAACGTATTTCACGCACTCAGATGTGTGATGTTGAATCTTTACAATGTCAACTTTCTTATGAGAGATGCCCTTGTCCTTTTGAGTCGTTGTGTCCAGCATGATCAACGGGAATGTTGAACTTTGTTGGCAACATATGTCACTCGAACATGCAAAACACTTACCCTGTTTGACCTATATCCTCTAGCTACTGGGTATGACCACAAGAAAGCTGTTGCTCTGACACCAGCATCGCAGCAGCTCGACTGAATTGTAGTCTTAGGTATGTATGTATGGAGTTTGATTCCACATCTTCGCGAACCATAACTCACGTACTGCTTGCTGTGCACGCAAAATGGAATAATGATCCTGCAGTGCGATTATTGTTACTGATATAATTGATTTTGGATAACTGCTCGAAGCATGTTGAATCTGATGAAGGAACGCTGATGTTCAGGTACCGAGCGGACATTTCAAGCCTGTCACGGCCCATGGTGGTTCCAAAGGCACACTAACCCCCATTGAGCTAAGCGCAGCTGGTGAGATTCAACTTCCTCTCTCTCCATCACAGTCGACATTAAGTCCGACCCTTTAATCGCAGCCTGCGCAGGGAGGGAAAGGCGTTGTCACACCTCGGCCAACTCTGATTTTTTTCCTAATTTAATCTCAACTGACTTGCTAACTCGCAATGTCGCTCTGGAAGTACGTGCCATCAACCCCAAGCATCCCTCATCTCAGCACTTTAGTTGGAGAATGTAACCAAAGTAGCACTGACCGCGAGCTTGGAAACCAATTGCGTACTGACCCAAACAATTGAACTACGAAATAGATCCTATCGTGCCCTCTCCCCTCGAACTCGCCTCTTTTTCGGCGTGGGTCTTATGGCTTACGCCGCTGTCGGACTCTGGATGTCCCCGACGATCGAGGAGAAATTGGGAATGGTCCCTACGCCGCAGGAGCAGGAGGAACTGGATCGGAAGCTAAGAATCAAAATATCCAGCGTGGAGAAGTAAATTCTGTGAGGAATGAGAATACCGTGTGGAGCACTGTGGTGCGACATGTCAGTGACTATGACAACTGATGTAAGCGTGTCATCGACTCTTCTACCTCATCAACTCTTCATTTTTTTGGATTTTGGCTTTGTGTTACTGTTTCAAGAGTTTGAGCTGTGGGTGATACAATACCTCGAGGCAGGAATGGGAATGTCGGACGAAGTCAAAAGACCCCACTACAAGAGTTCCAGAGTTGGGTTCGAGTAATCGTGACGAGGCGGGGAGTGTGAATAAGGCATGACGGCATTGCACCACAGAGACTAATGAGGAAGCTGCATAGTCCGTATGGGATGGACTGACCTCAGAAAACGAGTGTTAACTCCGTCACGGCACGAGAACCCTCTCTTCCCCGGCTGTCGTGAAATTTCGTACCGAACCTTTGTAGAGTGGAAGTCAATTCAGATAGACCAAACATACGACGAAGGGAACGTGACAACCACGGCTGACACGCGCTGAACGTGTTCGATGCCGATGATATGGCGGCTTTTCAACTGATTCAGCTTCAGAGCCTGGCTGGTTCTCTCAAATGCTCTCGACATTCGAAAGCTTACATCGTGCCGACCTGTCGTCGTATCCATCAGTGCCCCTCTGAGCTTCAGTTGGATTTCCGCCTTACCTTTGGGCCTCTACTTTGGCCCGAGTCATGAGCCTTAGCCATGAACCTTGCATCAAGCTGAGGCAACATCGAACTCCGAATGGGAATCAGCCGTTGTTCAGAATTTAATCCGAGTGGCTTCGAAGCAACCTCTTCACCCGACGTTCTTTCGCCACTTTGACGTGCAACACTACATTGGCTAGACCGGCAGCGACATCCCTCCAATTAGCAAGATATCTGGTTCGCGGTATCGAATATCGCTTCGCGAATTGGTAATTTACCCGTGTTTGCTGACCCTATATCACAGCCACCAAATCAATGTAGAATATCAGTTATATCTCTTTAATTTCGCCACTGTTCACTTCAAAACTTCGCACACCGAGCTCCGCCCTGTTGCCAGGCTGGTGTTGATCCTATAATCTTATTTCGTGGCTCGGGGATGGGATCCCAACGATACGAGACAAATAAGGCGAGATGAAAGCAAGCACAATCGACAGCTAACCGAATCCTGGACCGACTGACAAGGAGATTCGAGGAGTCAAGCCCTATCTTTGGTCCCTGCCGTTTGCATTTCTCAGTGATCAGGAGGCCTGGATCTACCATCTTGGTTGGTAGCCTATCACATCCTCTCGAGGAACATCCATTTTGGCACTGTAGATTAATCCGTATTCGTCATCTCTTTCCAAACCTAGTCCCAGAAACGGTGAATCCCAAAGGAAGGAAAGAGAAAATACCCGTCAACGTCGCCCGAATAGTTTGGTCAAATTCTGGGTCTTCCCGCAGTACGCCACATACTCTTTGCCTTTGCCAGTCACGGCTCTTCCGGTGTTCCCCATGAGACTGCACGCCTGCACACATCATCGTCACAACATCATCATGCCTATCATTCGGATAGATGCAGCATCACAATCCACAGACTCCCTGTGCTGATGGACACCGCAAAATTGCGGTGGGCCTACAATGCAACTCCACTACGACCATAGGATGATACCATAGACAAGGGACCAAGGCTTTGCTTGAAGAGTACAACGTATGTATGTATGATGTATGTACATATCTCACAGAGTCATTGAACTGATACAATGCATTACATCCCAATAGCCATGCTGTCTCCCCAGCTGACAGCACGCAGGCAAGAAAGCAAGCATGTACGGCGCCTCATGCGAGTTTGCTGGGACCTTTGCTGTGTGGTATGCATGTACCTCTTCCCATAGGCGCGTCTGATAGGCGAGTCCAGAGCCTAACATACCTGCACGCTGGTGCATTGCCGATTCGACAGCGAAACACGTCCTGGTCCTGAGGTCTCTCCAGGCGGTCAGTCGAGTCCGTCGGTGCAGGTGGTATGAGCAACTCACGCGCCAATGCCTTCCCAGAACAACCTCCAACACCCCCCTTCTTTCCCATCCCCGGGATCGGGGGTAAACCATGTAGCAAAGATGCCCGGCGAGCTTTTTTTTTCTCAATTTTTAGTTTATTCTATTGCTAACTTTTCGGGGATTACCAGGGTGGTTTTCAAACAGTTACTACTACTAATCACTGGTCTGACAGACAGGAGATTGCTAAGATTCTATAACTCGTCCAACTTCGCGGATTTTCCGCGGGCACACCGGGCTTTCATCTTGGTCCTCTTGACGATAGGTTGTATTGTATCATAGTATCTAGTACTACTCCTGTCCGTGGAAAGGGCCGTGGCCATACAGGAGTGGTATGCTAGTTTACCTATTTCAGTTAGTCGAAAAATATCTAACCACAAGGGAAAAAAAGGAAAGTCATCAATAAAACAGGAGAGGATGAATGCGGCTTTTAGAGTATCCGGCCCCAAAGCAAATGTCAGCATATTCGGAAGAGAAAACAACGGGTAATGAACCCCAAACGCTAAGTCGACAAGTACAAAGTTGCAGAGTGAAGTCGCTATCGTTATTGCCATTGTCGAACACGTCCATTTACCACGAAAGGAGATAGACCTAGGAGGGGCAAAAAGGAATCTAGGACCTTCTTTATATCCACTGATCCTCTCTCTTGATCGCCTTTTGCCCTGAGACTCTTGTTTATTGCCTTCCATATCATCTTTTTTCTTGGAGCAGGAATAATCATGACAGATGATTGGCAAAAGGTTGGCTATAAGTGAACTAAAAGCCAAGACATAGAGAAACGAAAGGTCAAAAAGGCTGCAGAGAAGTCTGATTGAGGAAAAGCTGCAATGCAAACATTTTATATCGGTGACATAGTAAAAACAAACATTCGTACTTCAAATACATGGACCCGAACGATGCAAAGGCCGTCATCAATCGTTACATGAAAAAACGACACAGAGCATGAAGTACACTTGCTTGAAGGCAGCAGCGTCGTCGTCGCTTAATCCTCATGAGCACAAACCCTGAGGGTTATGGATGGTGTCATATCTTCCGTATAGTGGTTCCGCTGGTCGATTGAGGTACGAAGTGTTGAATTTTGACACGGATGACTGCTTGTTCGTCTGATTCAAGTAGACGCCGGTACTATTTCTTTTATCATAGTGCGAAGTCGGGTCATGGCCATTGTGCAGCATGGGTATCATGGAGTCGTACGATTCGCCAAAAGCGGAATCTTGTTCTTGATTTTTGATGGTCGACTCCTCATCATACGCTGGTAAGTGGACTCGCATACCTGAAGACTCGAGTGTCATCTTCCTCGGCGCTGAGGACGTAGCAGTGAAACTGTGTTGTCCATAAGAATCAACCCCACTGGTATCTTTTATCGACTCTAAGGGATTCATCGAGTCGTTAATCACCGTATAGTCGAAGCCAGGAGAAGAAGATGAGGATGAGACAAGCGGACTCGCTGTCAAGGGTGAATGATCCGTCGAGGTCATTTGGCGATAATCGTACTTCGAGCCATTTTGCTGACTCGAACTATAGGGCACCAGGGAAAGGTGACCTCCAGAAGCGTGTCCTATTCCGTGGCCCATCCCAGCTCCTAGTCCTCCTTCTCCTGGGCCCCCTGAGTCACCGTTTGGGCCCATGCTAGTGCTATCCCGTCTTCCATCTTTGTAATGTCCCGGAGATCTCCCTCGCACGACCATAGGATGTGATAATCTTTTGGCGATGAGAACCCACTGGGGTTCAAGACCATTGTGAGAGATTTCTGCAAATAACTCAACGACGAGGTTGTAGTATTGTTGTTGAGCACGTCGCTTTCCGTTGTTTGCGGTCGCTTTCTGAAACTGAATACGCTCAAAAGTATGGGTTGTGGGAGGTTGGGTAGCTTGTTGTGTTGCATAGGAAGAGCTGTAATCGAGGATCGGGGAAGTTTGGGGAGGCACTCCGAAGGTTATTTGGTTTTGTTGATGTCCACGGTTAAGGAGTAAGGAAGGTGGTTGGGTCGCCGATAGTGTGACCTTTCCGGGTTTTCGTTCAGATTGTTTATCACGCTTTGGGGTATGCTGCACTAGTTCGCGGGTTTCGTTCTCTTGACCGTTAACGACAGCAGATATTGACATGGCAAACGAGCGTATTTCGGCAGTATGGCTCGAAAGCCGTAAATAGAGTGGGGTGCTTTGGGCCCAGGGCCGCAAAGAGAATGAGCAGGAAACAGAAAAGTAATTTCGCCTGTAGCAGGTCCATTTTTCGTCCGCTTGAAAAAATCCCCTCTGGATTTTAGCAATTATCTCTGGATGAATAGTAGTTTGATTCCCGGTTATGATGGGATGAAGGACCAACGTCTCGTTAAACGGAGGAGAATCGCTGTTTGATGATGTAGGTCGCGTTGACCGGGCCACGGGAATACTATTCTGATGGCCAAATGTCAGGCTTGTCGGTGTGCTAGTTGGCATATCGTAAGTTCGACTAGTCGCGTAGCTGGTATATCGAGACATATCGTTGAACGCTCCACTGTTTGAGAGGGAATAGAGATTCCTAGTCATGCTGTATGGCATGGGATAACTCTCCCCTCTCGCCATAATCCCACCTGGCAACATAGAACTCGAGTGTTGCAAGGAAGATAGGCTAGACGGAGGATGCCTGGTGACTGTTAAATGATGAAGCGAGTACGACTTCAGGTTGTCAAGGGTAGCTACTCACAGTGCGGAAACACGTAACTTGTAATCAGTCATGCTCGCGTGCCAGGAAGAAGATGGAGAGGTAGGGTAAGATAAGGGCGCTCTCTGCGAGTGTTCTGAGATTTAAGTTCTTGGATCGGAGGTGCTATTCACAAGGCCTAAGTGAAATGAACTGCCAGCCGCCTGGCAGCTTCTGAGGCGCCCAGAGTCAGTAAAGGTTCAGACTGATGCAGGTATCGTGAAGGTGATAACTTGCAACAAGTATGTAAGCAGTAAACTGGTCAAATCACATGGCCAAAGCAAGTAATCAGAGGATCAGTGATTTAAAACACACTCTTATACATGTCAGATGACAAAAGGGCAGCAAGAAGCGATTGACAACAATCTGTACACAAGACTGAGCATTGACAAGACACTCCCGACTCCTGCTCATTGGTCTTTAAAAGAAGAATATGAAAGTATTAGAAACAGGAAATCAGCCACTTACAGTGTGCTGTGGAATGACTGGTGGTGAGTTGAGGACAACTGCGCCTGATGAAGACTGGCGGTGCTCTTGTCGGAGTATATCTTGTTGGGCTACTTCTTCGGTTTTTTTTTCTCAGACACGCTGGGCGACGTAAGATAGCTCTTTCTAACCCGGCTAGCTCGGAGACAAGAGGAATAGGATAGTAAAGTGTGAGAGAATTCTGTCGATGCGCTGCAAGGGTGTTGATATCAGAATCTGATGTGAGATTTTGGCTCAAAGTACAACTGAAAGGCTGAAGACTCAGAATAGGACGAAAAGTCATACGACGCTAGGGAGCAAAATAGAAGATATCTGCATCAAAAGCAGAATTGCTGGTATAACTGAAGGTCACACGACCGTCCTCACTAGGAGTTGCAGAAAGAAAAGAATCAAAGAGGCAAAAGCTGTAAAGGGAATAAGTGGGCATTAAGCAAATCATGCGGACTAGAACAACATTGAAAGAAAAAACGTGGGCCCTTATTTCATGCTAACGGCGGGAAGAAGCCAAACTAACCTGGAAACTTGTAACGAAGTCGTACCAGATGAAAATAAGCTTACTATGATTCATTTGTCACGTCGAAGGGCTGCTGGGGATCGGCGGAGCGACGGTGGCTGGATTGGATGCCTTGGATTCGAGAGACGCCCAGGACGATAATGAACCAAGTACCTCAGCATGCACAAGTCTTCAACGAGCCAAGGGAAGTCGCAGTAAGGGAAGTCAGGGTGGCAGTGAGATGGCGAGATGATTGGCTATCTTTATGAAATCGGCAGACCAAGGACCCTCCCAATCGAGCTGATTGCTAGCTTTCTATTACGACGGCCGACGGGAGAGCTGCGAAAGGAAATTCACCGACTGCTTCTCAAAGGGCTCTAAATGCGGGTCCAGATACTGTTTATATTCAACCGACCAGGAATCCCGAACCACGAGTGGACGGCTGTTAGTTGAACAGGGAAAGGTACCTCGTCAAGGATGAAGAAATAGGGTTTCCGAAATGGCTCATCAAATTCCACTTGAACAGAGCATGTGGCTTCCAGTGGACAACTGATTTCCACTCACAACTTAGGGAAAAACGTGTAGTGAAGCGCCGGGGGATAGGCAGCGAACGGACAGCGCGGGGTTGTTGCAAGAAAAGGGAATATAAGGAAAGAATAGTTGAGTGCCGGATTGTGTGTAACAATCCCTAAGGTATTCGGATTCAGCCCCAGACGCTGTTCAAATCGTTCTACAAGCAGTTGCCGGCAGCGAATAAGCCAGGCAGCGTGCCTAGAGGATCGGCCGCTAAGTTGCGCAGTAAAGGTCAACCTTGTCCGTCGGAAAGCAAGGAAACAAACAGGAAAAAGCAATTATCATGAGAAAAATGTGGTCATAAACAAGGGTACAAGAGCTTGGCAAAAGGGCGATTTCGCTGCGAAACATCAGCAGTCCTCAGGGGGTAAGTCAGCGGTAGCCAAATTTTCAAGGAACAAAGGAACCAACACAGAGGAGAATGAAGGCCTAGAGGAATGGGACTCGCCAGTTTAGGCCGAGCTTATAGATGGCGTCTTATGGGAACAGAGGGCGCATCGCACTGCGGCAATGGAGATATGTCTAGTTAAAGCTCGAAAATATTATCGGTTTCCTTCTGCCAGGAGGTAATAAGCCAGATCGTCTTGCACAGAAGGGAAATCGACGAGTGGGCCAAAGGATCTAAAACTCTGATGAGAATGCTGTGTCTCAATTGGAAAGCATAACGAAGAAACTCACTGTTCCACCCAGGTCAGTATATCGTGGCCTTATCACAGGGGATTTCATTTTGCACCCCAGTTTGCATTTCTTATTTTCCCCGTTTTCTTTTTGCGGAGCTCATCCAATGAGTGAGAGGTGAATGATCATAGGTCGGCAAAACAGAAGTTTACTTCATGTACTCTGTAGGGACCTGTCAGGGCTCTGCATCCATCATGGTATGCCTTGTACCCTACGCGCCTAGGCTGCTGCTTGAAATCATCAACCGGAGGCAACCCTGGTCAATTCAAGCCGCCCTAGTCCAAAGCATCCTTGCCCATACCGAGCAATAAGTTGTCGACTAGATGTCTTATTGTCAATACCCTGTTACCATGGCCATTATCGGCTGGGGTAAAGAAACCGATCGACGAGTCTCTTTTGACCGTCAAGCACAAGGCTTGATCACAAAAGAATCGTCATGGAAGAATCTCTTTGCTGGGATGTCGTTATTCAACTACGGCCTTCTGCGGGTAGCCTTCCATTCTGATCCAGCAGTGTGATTGTCAGCCGTCGACTAGCATCGATGACTGGGGAACGAACATAGACACAGCACGGAACCAGGCAATCATCCGGTATCCGATAGTCAAGTTTCGACAGCCCCGTTCTGACCTCCACTTCAGCATACGAAACTCTATCTGGCGCCAGGGATCCCTGAATACTTGCCCCTCGGTGATGGAAGTACTATGCGGTTAGTAGCTACTTCCAGCAACTGAGGCAAATAATGCCGTGCAGAAAGCTTGCACACAGCCTCACACCCCACACGCCAAATGATAAGGACAACTTGAGACCTTTGTGTGCGCATTTCTCGCGGTCGCCAGTTATAGTGCGAATGGAGGGAATGGCAACCACACATGGAGGCTCCGGATTTGATTCACAATGATCAGCCAAGGGTAAACCTGGCAACTTGGGCAGGTAACTGATGCTTGAGCGCATTATCACTGGTTCATTGAGGCGAGACACTTATATCATTGGATCTAGCATTGTTCGAGCTGTTCATCACGACCATCCGAACAAGTTAGCCAATCGCGAGGCAGAGGTGCCAAATCGGGAAGGTCCATTAGTTAGGCTATGGAGTCGTGTTAGGTAAAACTGAAAAGGGACGAGGTAAACATAGCTTCGACGACATCAGCATGGAAATACCGAGAATCAACCCAGGATGTTCGAAGGTTATTGGTTGAAAGTTGTCAGCCACAATTGATTTTGTGGGAAGAAGTTTCACATAGTGCAGATGATCGACGATGGTGGAAAAGATCTGCCGGCAGAATGGGGAAGTTTTGATGTTTGCTTTTTTAAGCTTTTTTTTTCTTTTTCCTTTTTGTTTGTACTGTTTTCTTTCTTCTTTCTTTTTTTTCTTCTGCTTGCTTCATTATTCGGTGTGCGTGTACGCAAGTGTAGTCCATACCAGTACGCGTTCTGACCGCAAGACAATAACATTCGCCTGAATATTATTGTCTTCATCCAAGGATAAGAAATGTACTGGTTACTCGACTTCTCTAGTGGGACTTGGCAGTAGAGCATCGAGCTCGCTCAAGGCTTGCTTTCCGTGACTAAAGCGGCCTCAGTGTCTGCGACTCGGCGAGAAGCATATCCTTTTCGAGAACTTGCGAAACTTGCTTTGATTCGACTATGCACTGACGTGCGAACGTGCTCCAAACCAATCACAGTCATCATTTGCAGGAAGGTAAGGAGGACAGGCCGGATGCCGCAGCGGACCAATTTCTTGCATAAATACCCTGAGATGAGGGCGTACAAAGCATGTTTCGTCAACGGTCCCTAGCAGTGCCCCTACCAATGGTAGCAAATAAGCAATATGTTAGTACCGAGTAATCTGCATTGTATCTGCTTACCAATTTCCACATTTGGCGGTAATTCCATGCATAAGAGGCCAGAGCGCAAAGCTATATGCGGGATATTGGACAGTGACCCATACATGAGGATTATGACAGCTCAGGGACAGGGGATGTCCTGGGCGTCGTTGGTCCCGGACCGCTTAGACTCATTGAAGACGCTCTACTTTTCCAAAATTCAAAATTTCCTTTCCTCTGTTTTTGCCTGTGGCAGACTCGTCGCCATAGTCGTTGTATAATGTTTGTGTCACCAGTCAAGGTCAACTTGGAAAAGAGCAAGGGGAGTTGAAAGAAAGTTTGGAGAGGATTGCAGTCCGGCAAGGAAAAACAAACTCATCCAGGCTTAGGCAAGTTCTTAGTGTTACTTGGCACATTTGGTCCGTGCACATGCTATCATGGCTATGAAGTTTACAGAAGGTTATGTCTTCCCCGTTGAATAGCATGGCTGACGACCAACAGGTCCAAGGAACAACCTGAAGCCAGAAATAACGAACCTACGTCCATTATATATCAGAGAAATATGAAGAGTACTTCTTTTGGACTTCATCTATGCTTTGCTGAGTCTGACGTGACAAGGATGACTTGGCACTGCTGTCCACGAGAGTGCAGTGATTCTTGACAGCCTTGGAAGCTTTGGTCCAACTAGAGAACAATTCTCAACACCCTGAGCTGTTTGTTTTTCATTACTTAGAAAAAATGAGTTGTCATTGAATTCTTGTCATGGTTAATGCAGCCAGATTTCATCTTCCTTCACTTTATCACCACAGTACTACGAAAGGTCATCCCCACCTCGCGTTACAACTCTATGCTAACAGATGTTATAGGTTTACCTTTAACTGCCGGTTAGAGTTTGCTGATACGACCCAATTACTCCGCCACGAGAAATCTCGAATGGAGCATGTGGGTTCGGGAGTGAAGTTGCACTGTGTTTAGGTTCAAGAGGGCCATGCCTCTATTGGGCAAAAAACAACAACCCAAGATTTCCGTAAAGTAAACCCCCATTGGATAAACACATTAACCGGGGCGGAGTCTGCAAGCTTTGGCTTTGACGGTGAGAACCCTGCCTCACCCTTTTCTGGAGTAGGTGAGAGAAACTTTGAATGAATGTTGTATATGACCAATCCTCGATGCTATTCGGGCCACACGATCTGAGCATGCCATGCAACAAGCATTCACTGGCCCTTTAGGGCATGTGCGAATACTGAACTTGCTGCGAGAATGCTGGAGTCAGAAATTGCGGATAATTCTAGGTTCTGAGGGCGATTTCTCGCGTGAGACCTGGCCCGAATCAGTCTGCTGTAACTGGAGATTCTGGGATGGCGTCTTACTCGGCTCCTACGCGGAGAGTCGGGGGGTTGGTGGGATGTCGATGAAGAAATTTTGCCCAGAGGTTGGTCTCCTTTGTTAAAAGTCTCCATTTCTAACATTTCGAGTCTCGATGTCCCAATAACTTCTATCATATTTCCGCTAATGGCAGTTCCTAAACTGCGAATCACTGGTAGCTTCACTCTTGCTTCTGTGACCAAATGAAAAAGGTTTTTTCCATTTAACTTCCTACACTCTGCTCTCTTCTCCCTTTACCCTGTTTCGATAAGACAGAAAGGCAGATATCGAGAACGCATATGTAGCCACATGGGCTGTGTTCTGTTCCAGAAAAACCTAATCCCCACGGCAGCCTCTTATGCTACACTACGCACCCAACCCCGCGTTGCTGACGCGCCTCTCAAGCTGTCTGCTTAGTGGAGGGTGTTTCGCAAATTCCCAAATTCAACGATTCACGACGGGCTGTAAAACTCTTGATTTTGCTAGCTATAGACTCGCGCGAACATGTAACCCGTTGGATGGACTTTCCCATGCATCGTGCTTAGCCCCTTAGTCCTATATTGCTTTTCCTTGGTCATTCAACCGTTTTTGATCTGCACGTAGCTGGCCATCTTGAGGTCGAAATACGCGCCTTTAGTTCTGGGAACCCGTTTGAATGGTCCGGTTCGCTTGTGATTTTCTCCCAAGAACCCCACCACCCTCGGTTAGATCTTTTGTCCCACGAGCGTGGCCATTCGCTGATAAACTAGAATATCGCAGCATGAGTGACTCGATTCGTTCGGTCTTCGGCACCTTAGCTGGAGCTGAAAGCTTGTTGGCTCGCAATTGATGGCTTTCAGGAGATTTTAGTCACTTGTTGACTTAATGTATCACAAGAAACAGCTTTATTACGAAGTGTGCGAAGAAATTGTCGAAACACTGGTTTCGATTTTGTCCTTTTGACAACCACAGGCCCATGCATTCCTCTAGTTCCCGTCATAGTGCAATATTTGGTGCTGAGACTCCTTCCCAGCTTTCCGGACGAAATCAGAACAAACTCCGCTGCATCGCTGTGCACATTGAACGTGGCATCTAACACACGGCATAAAGGCGAAGTAGATGTCCTTACGCGGCAGTAGGGGCTTTGCTCATGCATACGTATGTCATGCATATCATCCGTGTCGGGCTGCCTCGGGTCATGGGCTTGTGTTTCCTAGCTCCCGGGTCGATGCGTAACAAAGTTCGGGTTTGTGTAGCATCACTTTTCGCAAGAGGCGCGAATGGGCGATATTCACTTGCTTCTTTGGAGACACTGTTTGGAGAGATTGTCTCCGTTCCCCAAAACGTGGACTGATGTCCGCTGCCCATGCAGATCCCTATACGTTGTGCGATGTTGCTTCCGACTGACAGTAACGGCAGCCCCATCCTAATATTAATTAATATAGAGGGGGAAATTCTGGTAAAGTAAACCTACACCTGTTTATGACTGCGTCGGCGAAGTCATGGGCGAGAATAGCTTCCCCGCAGCACCGAATCAAAAAAAAGTGCACCCGGTTGGTCGTCAAATAGTGTAACTTAAGCAGATTCCAGGTAAATGTACCTTAACGCTAGCCAGTGGTCGGCCATCCCCAAGTAGCGCGACGCATATACGTGGTCGTATCCGGAGAAATTTCTTCCTGTACCAACTCACTTCCCCTGCGCATTCAAGAAGAGCGGGAGGTTCTGAGCCAGCAGGCATCTATATCCGTTCCTAAAGAACGGTTTTCGCAAAAGGAAGGGCCAATGTTGATGATCGGTCCCAGAATTCTGCGGTTAACGGGTATCACGAATATCTTTGGTCCTGCGGCAGATCACAAAATGCCAACTCCGACCAGTGATTGTGCTTGATTTGTAACGGCTCGTGGTTTCAACTCTTGACTTCCCTGTTCGAAACTCTGATTTTCCTTTTGCTTAATTCTTCCAACACATTTGTCGCTCCATTTGAACCAATTACCAGATATGGAGAACGGAGACAATCAGTACTGCCTCGGTCCAAAATTGGTTTAGTTCGATACTAAGTTTAGGAAGGCGTAACACTCCGCGATGGGAAAAACGGTTGCTAGTCTACGCAAAAGCAATCAGTGAACGAATGTCAACTCAAGCTGTAGTCCCTATTCGAACTTAAAGATTGGACTGGTCTTACCTACATACTGTATTTAGAAACTTTTGCCATATTCCAACGACCTACAGCTAACGGCACGTGAAGGCCTCAGTGCGTCCCATCAGCCGGCGACTTTCTGCACCACAGAATGGAAGACAATCTGCATGTTTATGGCCTTGGCAAGTAGCCGACACCTGGCCGTGGCATTTAGATGAACCGTCGAATTGTACTGGAGAACCTGGACGCACCTGCTCGCTGCTTGACGTCCATATTACTTCCCCGAGTAGATGACGATCGGTGGACTTGTCTGCAGATTCAGTAGGCGTAAGTGAATCCACGGTTAGCAACAGGACAAAAGAAGGCTGAGCAAAGAGGGCAGCTGTCACAGGGGACTTATGCACCATGAAAAACGAGCAGATAGACTTGGAAGTTTGTCATCGAAACTGACGAAAGGTGAAGACCTGAGACAGCAACGACACGTATCCCGTGGGACGGCGCCATCACGCCCGGCGATGGGGATCCAAAGGAAACTCCACCTGAGATAAAATCAGTTATTTCAAAAGGTCACGCTGACAAATGGTTCCAGAGGGTAAGGTAACTCCCATTCTGTCCTCATTCTTAAAAGTGGTGAGACAGGAGACACCTTTATTCCGAAAAACGTTCGGAGTCTATTCGAAAAAGGCCAAAATTTCCTTGTCAGGAGAAAAGTGAAATGATGAAAAATTTTGATTACCATAAACCCATGACAATCTGAATCTGCTTTAACATGTCAAACAGAAAGTAAGCTAAGATAAAATCATGAAGACTTCTTCGCGAACTCCACCCGAAGAATAAGATGTCGGTAACCAACTGAAGAACTGTTAGCAACATCTCAGACAGGCATGGGGACTGGCATGAACTTACAGCCATCCATCTTTTCACAGGCCCGGGCGGCATCGGCCCTATCAGCAAAGCTAATGAAGGCGAAACCCTTCGCCATATTCGTCTCCCGATCTTTGGCAAGAAACACTCTTGTAACGCGTCCAAATCTCTCGAAGAGATCCCGAAGTTCTTGCTCTTCCGCGAGTTCACTCACCTATTGACCAGTTAGAGCCGTAACCAGTAACACCAAGTGGGAACCTACATTCGTAACACGCAGAGTCGCAAGGTCATCCCTCTCATACTTGCCACCCATCCGCTCACCAGCAGCAGCACCACCCTTACGGAGATGGGGAGGCACGTAGCTGCCGGTGCTGGGACCCAAAGCTCCACCGGTTCCTGGTTCGTCAAGACCAACACCGGTGCCAGAGGGTTCATCAACGGGCGCCATTGTATCTTTGAACGGACACTTGGCCGTGAAATGGTCTCCACTGCAAATTCTGCACTTGACCTTCTTGTCCCCGACTTTAGCCTTCATAGCAGCGTCCTCCGCGCCTGCCTTATCGGCCTCCTTTGCCTGCGATTTCCAGTTCACACTCGGTCTAAAAATAATATTTTCTCCGACCGAAGTCGTGTCAAACGATGGACCAGCCGCATGGCCCTTTTCCAATCCGAATTTGGCCCATCCTTTCCTTTCCGCCACTCTGGGATTGACATGCTCTTTCACCACGGTTGTGCGGATGCGGCGTGTGACTTTCACTTTCTTGCCATCGTCATTAACACGGTATGATATCACGGTTTTCGTGCCGTCTTTGTTGGTGATAACTTGTTGCGGTGGGAGGGAGGAGGCCTCATCAAACTCCTCATCATCAGCCCAGTCGGGGCGGCTGCGCAGATTCTTTGGTTAGCCCACGAACGGAGAATTTTAGTTAGTCCACGAAGATCAGATCCTCTAGTGGTATCAACTCACTTCCCAAGTCGCGACATCTTGTATTCTATTGTGCAGAACAAGGAGCCACGTCAAGCTGCTATCAAAAGAAAAATACCAGGGCCTCGTGCGAAGTTCTTGATAAGTTAAGCCTCGTCGGATTATTGGGCCAGCGGCCGTCACCTTTGGCCGCGGATCGCGCTATCCCCATACAAAATTCTGCCTAAACTCTATATGTAAAGCCCTAACCCTAAGTTCGATACAAAAGCAGCAAGTCCAGACCTCTAGCAGGCTCAGCTCCTCCAACCCTGATCCATGATGATGTCAACAAGGTGCATTGTCCTGGTGCAGTTGTTTATCGCTGACATTCAAGGAAATTGTGGATCTTAAAGGCTTAAACGCGCAAAAGGTTCTTGACTATTCCGCGACCCCTTCCTCACTCATCGTGCAAAAGTTTGAGGTGTGGTTAGAAGCTGTCTTCTCCAGGACTACTAGACCTTTATGCCATAGTACTTTCGTCAATTATTGAGGCCTTCACGAAAGAACGGTTGATATACACAATTTTGGAGGGGATTCGAGTCATTATTAGCCAAGATTCTGAGCTTCAATGCCACCTACTTTTCTGCCCTCTCTATAAATACTATAATGTCGTGGTATTCGCAGCTCACTATCTCCAAAAGTCAGCTTCAAGAGGGCATGGACGGGTTGGCTTCTTGTCGGCCTGTACGCTGTCCGGATCGCCATGTCACATAGGTCTGATGCTCGTCAGTATTGTTGAACTTGATATCGAGTTCAATGGCTTTGCGCATCAAAGTGGTATTAACATGACTGCGGCGTTCTGAGACTCCCCGAAACTATCTGCGCATGTGATCCTGTGAAACAAAGCTACCTCGGTCGCTTTGAGTTGAAGATGGGTTAGATGGTGGCATATTGCCGTCTTGCCGTTGAAATGTAATTCAACGACACGCTAAGTTGGAGACGCTTGTGTTGGGGCACGCTCAGTGGTTTTTAATATCTCCAGACACGAAAGGCTATGCTTCAAAGTTCAGTCGACCTTAGCTCTAACGGCGCTAATGACCGGTAGGTGCAGGAGGAGCGATGTACAGATTGCAGTATTCCACTCCCGCCAATGAGTATCCTGTCACTTGGGACGCCGTGATCTAAACGCGCCTTGGACATTACTCCTTGGATTCGGAAAGACCAGTGCAAACTCTTCTCTATAAGGACGCAGCTTTTCAATGATATCCAATGCAAATGAGGATGCGGCACAGAAGGTCAATACTGAACGAATACATGTACGCAGTACTGAAGGGGTACTCATATCCGAATAATCCAGACATATACGAAAGAGAATAAATACAAGAGTGTGATTCATAGCTTGGCAACAATCATCTGATTGCCCTTCCTGAGCCAAACAACAGCATCGCTGACGAGTTCATCAACGATCGCCTTGGCGGGCTTCTTCTCATTGACGACAGCAGCCACCTTGCCCATCAGGTGTGGGCGAGCACTGTCCAAGGTCTCATCGTCGACATCGTCGCCAAATTTCTCGAAGTCGTGCTCGACAGGGATGATACCCTTCGAAGTAAGCTCCTTGATTTCTTGCTGGCGATTTTCCTCCCAGTTCTGGATGTAAGGATTGTTGCGAACACGCATCGGTCGGCCCTAGGTGACAAAAGATTAGCTAGTTCCCAGACGCCATAAAGGGATATCGAGTCCATACCGTGAAGATGACGGTTCTGATGTTATCGTCAAAACCGGCCGTTCGAACCGCCTCTTGATGCGCTGGTGGTGCGCCGGCTTCATCGCTAAGCACGAATCGGGTGCCCACCCACACGGCTGAAGCACCAAGCATTAGGCAAGAAGCAACCGACTGTCCACTGAAAACACCGCCAGCAGCAATAACCTGGACAGGCTTGCCGGTTAAAGGACTCTTGTGACCTTGCACAAGTTTGGCAACGGTTGGGATGAGGATGGATGTTGGGACGTCACCGGTGTGACCACCACCTTCACCTCCCTGGGCGCAGATAATATCGGCGCCTGTATCCAAGGCCTTCTTCACGTGCTTCGGGTGGCCGACCATGTTCATGTACAGAACACCAGCCTTGTGAAGGCGCTCAACGACGTGCTTTGGGGGGACGCCGACTGCAGAAACGAAAAGTCTGGCACCGCTCTCGATGACAATGGTAATGAGCTCATCGAGCTTTCCCTTGGTGTAGTCGTAGCTAGAAGAGGACGTTAGCTCATTTCCCCTCGTATACTTCCAAGGAACATTGTCTGTGGTCTAGGCATACTTTGTCTTGCGAGCGTTTCCTCCGACTTGTGGGAGCAAAAGATCGACACCGAATGGAGCCTTCTTGTCATTCAAGTAGCTCTTGAGCTCCTCAATCTGATCTCTGAGCATGTCCGGAGTATAACCGACACCACCGATCACACCCAAGCCGCCAGCGTTTGTCACGGCAGCGGCGAGCTTAGGGCCGGCGGCAACATTCATGCCGGCAAGGAGAATGGGATGGTTAATCCCCAGCAGGTCAGTGACTGGGGTACGGATTTGCTCTGGAGAGAAGCATCATTGTGCGTCAGATTGGAAGAACTGGTGGCACAAAGTCCGGATTCAAAAGGGTGACTTACGTGGAGATGCCATTTTGAAAAAAATAAGTCTATTCCCCTGACGAAAGGACAGAATGAATGGAAAACGATGAAAATCAATGCCCTGGTGAACGAGCCTGGGTAACGAGAGGAGTGGAAGGGAAGCGCGCGTGAAGGCGGAGCAGGATATTTAACTTCTCAGGAAAGGGTGTGAACATGGGGAAACCTCGGCATCTTCAGCTCCCAAGAGAAAGAAATGTCGGGGTAAAGCGTCCTTCCTCGCCGCAGGCTCAGACGGCGAAAGAGTTAACCTTAAACTGATTAGTGAAATTTCGCGTAAACTTCCCACAGCAAATCAGGTGTGAGTTTTTGGATCTTAAAACGTATGGCACAGCTAAATTTGGCATGATGCTTTGCTGCTGTAAGTGGCTCGGTGGAGCCGAGTTCCTGGCTGGATGGGCAAGTCAAGTCCTAGGATGCAGTACAGAAAGGTGGTACGACTGGGGGGACATAGCCGACACTGGGTACAGAGTTGTTATTAGTAGTAAGTACTACTACTCCGCACAATCTCATCGTATAGTCGTAGCAATAAATACTCCTGCTGACTTCAACAGCACAGCGACAGCACTACTATTAGCTGCCGGCCAAGCTGTCCGATGATCAGCGAAAACACCATGGTTATTCGTACACTTAGTCGCTGTTGCCGACGTGGCCTGGCCTCGGCTCCTTCAGCACTGGGGAGGCTTAACTAGTTAACTAAGTTAGTTAACTCTCAACGACACAGAGGTCGCTCGTTGCTAGGAACCCGCTCCGTCGCAGACGCTCTAACTATCTTATCTGTCATGACTAAGCTTGCCATGCAGTCACTCATGTGACTTTTCGTGGCGATCTGCCGCAGTGGAAACCACGAGCTGCGAAACGCAACAACGGAACCACAGGGACTCGAGGAACACTCGTCTGGCACCGTGATGCTTAAACGGCAGAAATGAAACAGAGTGGTCAAAGGATATGGGTTTGTTCCATTGTGTTTTTCCTGTCCTGCTGGATGCACCTTTCTAATTTGAGTTATAGATACAGCGGTGTCGCAGATTTAACGTCAAACAGAGGTTGCCCAGCCTGGCCAACATGAATTACTCTTCCATTGACTGATGTTTGAATGTCTAAGGTTGCTGCTTGCTTCTGCGACCAACTTATCTTCTATTCAAGAAGTTTCAGGCACATCCAGAGTTGTCACGCCTGGATCCCATTTCAAAAGCTTCCATTGTTGGGTACAGCCCGGATCTTGTGATGCTTTCCCTGCACATTTTCCCTCTGGAGCTTTAGATAGATTGTCCGGTGCGCATTCGAAAGATGAAAACTCCCAGTCTTTCGTTCTCAAGACTTCCCGAGGTCATCGCCTGTCAAGAGGCTTCTCTACTTCCATGAAACCAATGGATAATTCATCGGATGCGTTTTACGCAAGAAGCGCAGCTCCAATGCTGGATTCGAAGCTACATCGGTCATTCATTGCTCTCGGGAGCAATATGGGTGATCGCATTGCAATGATAGAGACGGCTTGTCAGCATATGGAGAAACGTGGTATCCGCATCAAGCGAACGAGCTCGCTGTTTGAAACAGCACCAATGTACGTGACAGATCAAGGAAAGTTTGTGAATGGAGTTTGCGAAGTTAGTCTCCAAACCTCTTCAAAACCGTTGCCTCAGTTGATGAAAGGTTCCAGTTTTAAGTAGGTCTGATATTGTGTTGCAGGTTTCCACGAGCATGAGCCCGTTCCAATTGCTAGATACCCTGCAGAGCATCGAAAATACCATGGGAAGGCAAAAGATAATTGACAAAGGACCCCGTGTTATCGACCTTGATATCCTGCTATACGACAACGAGACGATCTCCGACGAACGTCTGAATGTCCCTCATAAACTCATGCTTGAACGAGAATTTGTCCTTCGACCTCTTTGCCAGTAGGATCATCAATTTACTTGTTATAGGATGCCGGCTTCCCGTGCTGATTCTTCTTCAGATTGATACCTCACGAGGTTTCTCCATCTTCAGCCAAGGCCTGGTCGTATCAAGCCCATCTCGACGCCCTTCCGCCTTCAAACCCGGCCCCAGTGGCAATAACCCCGTTATCTAAGACCTTACCGCTCCTGACCCCGTCGGATCCGAGGCGCAATACCCATGTTATGGCCATCATGAACGTGACACCAGACTCTTTTTCTGATGGTGGGATTCACTCATCAGAAGACCTTGCCACTTTAGCAAACTCTGTACGGGACTTTATACAAGCTGGTGCCACTATAATTGACATCGGAGGGGAAAGCACCAGGCCCGATTCGGCTCCTGTAACCCCAGAAGAGGAACTATCCCGGGTCATTCCTGCAATCAAACTCATCCGCTCTCTCCCTGAGTCCAAAAGCGTCGCAATCAGCATCGACACTTACCGAGCCAAAGTTGCTGAAGAAGCCGTCAAAGCCGGTGCAGATATCATCAACGACGTTTCCGCTGGAACTCTGGACCCAGACATGCTCTCGACAATGGCGCGTCTCGGAAAGACGGTAATCCTTATGCACATGCGTGGGACGCCACAGATTATGACGAAACTGACAGACTACCCCAACGGCGTCGTCGACGGCATCGGCAGCGAACTTGCACAGCGCATCCGGGCTGCTGAGGCCGCGGGAATTCGGCGTTGGCGTATCATCGCCGATCCAGGCATTGGATTCGCCAAAAACCAGAGGCAGAATCTGACGTTGCTCGGGAACATGCGCCGTCTACGAGATTTTGAGGGATTGGAGTATCTTCCATGGCTTGTTGGCACGAGTCGAAAGGGGTTTGTGGGGCGGATTACGGGCGTAGAGAAACCAAGTGAGAGAACTTGGGGCACAGCAGCTGCAATTACAGCTGCTATTGAAGGTGGAGCAGATGTAGTTCGTGTGCATGATGTGAAAGAAATGGTGCAAGTGACACGAATGGCAGATGCGATATATAGACAGGGGTGAAGTCTATCCTCCTTGCTCATGCACCCAAACAGTACAAATTTATTACCATGCTCCTTTTAAGAAGCTTCGCTGCATCACGTTCTGATTACCTATGGTAGCAGTATCTCTATATCGCTGGCTTTACAGTTCACTTTGGCGAATCATAATCAATGTCCGCCAGACTTCCTGTCTTTCAGGAGCATTGAGTTTAATTAATAGCACCACCAAAATACTCACCTTGCGAAGTGAGGAATATTTTACTTGCCTTCCAATTTCAATAGGAAACAGAGTGAGATCAATGCTACTGCTTTGATCGCACAGGCGACTCCGTGACCCCAGAAGACATGGCAACCCGATCTTACCAGACAGATTTTCTTTGCATTACCACCTCTGTTACTCTTAGCTTGAAAGCAAGAAAGTTGTCCAGAGTGACACCCTGATGAGGCGTTACTATCTAGCGGACAGAGGGGCCATGGCTAATGCTGTGGAATGCAGGTTGACTCTGAAAGAAAGCAGTTATCCATGCATCATGGATTCTCATTATTGTCCAGATGGAGTATGAAAGGATTAAAAAAAGACAATCGTAACAGAATGGAAAAAGAGTAGTGAAAAACGACCAACGCAGGACTCGAACCTGCAACCTCTTGATCCCTAGATCACGGGAATTCGTGATACCGTAGTCAAGCGCTCTACCAATTGAGCCAGCCGGCCAGGTTCTTGGCGTCATACGCCAAGAATGCAAAATAAATTATATGACCTTGATAGCCTCAATGACATTGCAAAACGCTTTCCACCACTCGACACCCCTTGCTTTTCCCATCCCTTCATTGTATACTGCACTGTGTCCATCATTTGAAGAATCCCGTTCTTTGATGGGAAGACATCCACTTGATGCCGTTTGAAGAGATGTTCTTTTAACCATGTCTTCAAATTTTACATGCTCTTCAATGTCTTCATAGTAATGTCTTTCTGATGCAATGAAGAATGTTTCGCTTGTGATAATCCACATGTGTCAATGATGGAAGAGCGGCCTCTAGTAGTACTATGTACATAATAACAAGAACAGAATGCAGAGGGAGGGCGACTGCCACACTTCATACTAGAGATGCAGACCGTCTAAGCTTCACGACCAGCTCCTGTTAGAGGGTGAAAGAAAGGTACTGTTGGACCCCGGTACTGTAGGAACTGTAGTCTATTGTACGTTTTGGCTTGGTGGTTTCCTCTGGACATGTCGGGTGCATCTGAAGGTTTCGTATGTTGGTTTGCGAGTTGAGCTGTAGGAGTACTGAATTAAGCAACGACACAAGGCGCATACATACTACTCACCACATAACATCGAATTTGCCGTTCTTTGAGGCGTCCTGCCTAATTTCAGCAGTTTACAGATTCGTGCTGTAGATCGACGAAAAGGTATTTGCTGTTGGATTAGGAACGTTGCGCCGTACCCACATGCCTGACGGATTTGGGCGCTGGAGGGAGGTTGTAAATCAGTGTTTCCGGTATTGAGAATCTACATTCTACATACTTATTGGACATGTCTCACGTGGCTGCGTACTGTGAGAATAAGATTGCCTGCATTCAAAAGAATATTTCGAAACCGAAGGCTACAGGTGAAAGCAAAGAAGAGAGTGTGAGAAAAAGGGTGAGATCATGAGTAGAACTTGGTTAAGACCTAATGAAAAGTGAGGCAGAGAAGAAGATCACTGTGCCAGCGGATGCGCCCCGGGTACGATGCTCGAAACAACTGGTGCATCAAACATAGGCAATCCACCAAACAGACGGCAAATTTCCAAGAGATGAAAGTGGATACCAGAAAGATGCGATACCAGGCAAAAAAAGGGACCCTTTACAATGCAATGCATCGAACAGGCATTACTATATTCGTGGATTCGCGATCTCTTCCTTTGAATGTAAATTCGGCCGAGGTCAGTAACAGATGGAGAGGAGGGTAGTACTTAAGGGCCTGGAAATTTGGCCGCATTCAGCACTTAGTTGTTAAGGTAGCTCCTGATTGCATCTGCACGGACGAAGCACGTTAGTAAGTATTGTAGCTTTGACAGGACGAAAGACTGTGACACTTACCATGCAACTTAACGGCTCCTTCCCCAAGTACATGGGTTAAGTTCTCCAAATCGTCACCAGCGGTAATTCCGAACCTCCTTATGAAGTCCTTGGCAGCGGACTCCAAGTCACTGTAATTGCCATACCCATCCGCTGTGGGCAGATCATCTTCAGGTCGCCCAAAGTATGCATTACTGGATATAGCCGTGGCACCTTCAAAGTTTGATAGACGAGCTTTGGCCTCAGCCTGAGCAGCTGGATCATACTGATTCCTGCCGAAGAATTCATCCGAGGAAATGCCCTTCTGATTACCGAATCTGGAACGTGCGTACTCTAGTTCCTCTTCTATCCCAGCAACGGTCAGCGCCTGGTGCTTGATGGTAAAAGAACAGAAACAAAACTACCAACATACCTTCCGCAGCTGACCTAGCAGGAGCCGTAGCTCCAAATCCCAACTTCTTAGGAGCAGGAGCCTTAGGTTTCGTAGTTTGGCCAAAACCAAGCCGACCAACACCCATTCCCAGGCGTTCCACCTCGCTTGGACTCCTTTCGTGATTTCTTGTTGCCCCAAAGCTAGAACGAGGACTCACTGGCGTAGGAGAAACTATTTTATTCGATGCCGTGGCTTTGGCTTCGACTTCGGCTTTCTCGGCTTCTGGGTCGTATCCTAGTTTCGCAATGCGTTCCGCTTCCTTCTTTGCTTCCCTCTCCGCTTCTTCAAAATCAATGGCATCAGCAGCAGCTAACTTCTTCGCGCCGAGCTTGGGGCCCTTTTTGGCCCCAAGGATGCTGCCTTTTTTTGCTCCAGCAGCAGGGGCTTTCCGTACGGCCGAACCAGCTCGAACAACAGGAGGGGGGGATTGAGCGTCCTTTTCCTTTTCTGAAGTTGAGAGCGGTGATTTCGGGCGAGACCCATTGCCATTAGTGTCTGCAGTGAGGAATGGAGAGGCAGTACGGCTGACGACGGGCGGCGTGGCGGTTCTGGATGGCGGGTTGCTCGGGCGCTTGATGGCAGGTTTATCCCAAGAGGAGAAAAAATCATCCTCTGGCTCTCCAGTGGGGGTGGAGGAACCGTTGTCAGAGGGCCCCGCTACAGTATCAGTGATGACAACTTCATCGGGATACCTAGTATGCACGCCGTTAGAGAGTCCAGCCACTGGTAAGCATAGTACCTACTCTTCCGCATCAGCGGCCGCCCGTCTTTTCAACTCTTCCTTGTATTTAATTGCAGCATTGGACGTGTATTTGACTTTGGCATCTTTGCTTGCCAAAGCGGCACTTCCACCATGCGACTGGAAAAATTTCGTTGCGGACTCATTTCCTCCGACTTTCATCAGACGCAGCTGATCCCATTGCCATTCTACATCATCGATCAGCGCTGTAAGACCAATTTTATCAATTAACGAACAGGGGTCGCGAAGGACGTACGGTCTAGGTTTGTGGAACGAACGAAGGAGATGTGGACTCCGAGATTTCGGTGGTTAGAGGAGCAATCGAGGCACAGATATATACCAAAAGGAACGGACGACCATGTCGGATTCTTCGTGCCGCAGTCAAAACATATCTGCGATGGAGTGGTCAACATGGCGGTGGTCACACGTGTTAGAGACGGACTAATCTCACCTTGTTCGCCGGCTTAGCCTTTAACTTCTCAAAGATTTTCTGCGACTGGGCTTTTGTCGCACTCATTGTGAATAGATAATAATATTTCCCCCAAGGCAGTTGAACCCAGAAGCGCACAGTTTTTGTTTCTGCGAAACGTCGATGGGGAGCGACAGGCAAGTTGGATGAGACCAAATGGGCCGAACTGAGACGTGGTTCGCCCTTGCGGCCTTGGCCCTTGAAGGGACAGTCGCGCTACTAGTAGGTACGGCAGACTAGAAGAGCCAAGTTGCCAGGATTCGTTTACTTACCAGTCCATCGTCTGGTCTTGCAACATAAAGCCATATGATATTACCGCAGTACTAAGCTTGGAAGAACCATTCTCGAAGGGATTTTAGTCTTATCTTTGCCAAATCTGCCATGACGCGTTCTTTGCAGGTCCGTTCATTCTCGGCCGTTCATGGCCTGCCCGCCACTTGCCGTTCCGCTCTCCGAACAACTGGTCCTTTAGTACAACACTCGCGTTACTATGCAACTCAGAGCAGCTTGGGCAATTCGTCGAACCCATCTCCAAGGAAGCAAATTACCATAACGAGCGATGATGGAAGGGTGCGTTGGGGGGAGCTTTCAACGAGGGAAAAGGCCGCCCGCGCAACGCAACAGACGGTGAACTTTGCGGTGATTCTGGTCGGTGCCATCATGACGGTAAGCTATCATTTCTAACTTCATGCTCGTTAATGCATACGTGACTAACGAGGGATCTTACAGGCTGGTGTGTTCACTTTCCTCTATAAAGACGTGTTTGCCCCGGACAGTAAAACCAGACAATTTAATCGAGCTGTTGACCGAATCAAAGAAGATTCGCGGTGCATTGCGCTCCTGGGAGACAGCAAAAAAATCAGGGCCTATGGTGAAAATACATGGAATAGGTGGACTCGAAACCGACCAGTTGCGTAAGTATTCGGATTGTATGGGTTATGGTGCGCTTTCAGACACGCTGACTTGCGGGCTAGAACTACGATTTCCACAGATAAACAAGGGAGAGAGCACATGAAAATGCATTTTTATGTATGTTCTCGTGGACCGCTTTTGCTTGTCGGTCTTGTTAATGACCTCCTTAGGTTTCGGGGCCTCTCAATGAAGGAGTGGTCAACGTCCACCTGATAAAGCCGTCGGGCCAACATGAGTACCAATACCACCTCTTAGCGTTGGATGTCAAGGGTAAGGCCGGTGTTGCGCTATTATTCTTTTCACCATAAATGTCCGCTTACCCACTGTAGGACATACCCGTGTATATCTTGAAAATGCGGAAGCTGCGGCTCGAGCTGAAAGGAAGAAGTCAACCATCTTCGGGATCCGATGGAATTGAAAAAAAAGAACACCCACGCCACTTTTCGACTCAACGATGTCCGAATAAATTAGATCCGGAAACTGCCCGCCTCGGATCAAGTCTCATCTATACCCTAACGAACCAGCGGCGTTCGCGGCACAGGACTCGTTGAGGAATATGCTTCGTTCGTATACGAAGTGTGAGTCGACATCCCCATAACGGGTTCAAGCCCTGGGGGGCCGAGTCCAGAATATGGGAATGAAAAGCTCTTTTTGGGCGTTCTACAGTTGGATTCATAATTGACACAGGAATATCCGTTTTGACGCCGAACCGAATCTTATGAACGGGCCCTCTCAAGGCGCGAGTTCAGATAGTGTTTTGCGGCACATCCGTATATTATAGCGAGTTATACAGTTCTGGCCACAACTCCCAGGATGGAATGACTTCTTGGGCCTCACATAATATGGTTATATAGAATTGATATTGACTGCTGTCTAACGTCTATTGAACTGCAATATCACATGACGGTTACAAAACATTAAATTCGCGAAGAACGGAGAACTGGCTTCGCGGCCGCAGTTTTCCACCAGCTCTTTCCATCTTCGCCAGGGAAAGAGTACCTTTCCATGCTTGCGGGCTTCATCTCCACGCTATAACCTGGTTCGGTGGGGGTCACAATATACCCATTCTTGACTTTTGCGGGATGCTCGAAGTGTTCATGCAGATGATCCACGTATTCCAACACACTCTTCTTTCCGCTTACCACGACGTAGTCGATTGTGCTGAGATGCTGCGTGTACTCTGGCAATCCAACGCCTCCAGAATGCAGTACGATTGGGACACCGAATTTTCGCGCAAGAAGAAGAACGGCAAGAACCTCATTCACTCCTCCCAGACGGCAGGCGTCGGGTTGCACCACTGTAAGAGCACCCGCTTGCAAAAATTGTTTAAAGATCACCCTATTCTGGCACATCTCACCTGTCGCAACACCGACTGGACCATACGGGGTATTCTCGAGGGCCTTTCGGATGGCTGCGTGCCCGAGAATGTCGTCTGGAGACGTGGGCTCTTCAATAAACCAAGGCTTGAATTGAGCGAGTTCTTTCATGTTTGATATGGCCTCAGAGACAGACCAAACCTAGTTTTAAAGCGGTTATTTGGCGGTGTCATTCCACCCAGCATCAAACACCCAAGACTTACCTGATTGGCATCCACCATCAAAACATTGCCCCGGTCATAACCAATGGCCTCTCTGGCGATGGCTAACCTCCGTTTGTCTGTTTCTAGATCCCCACCTACTTTCAGCTTGAAATGTTTGTATCCGTCCTTCACACTCTGCTCCAGCAGAGCCTTCATCTTTTCCTCTGTATATCCTAACCAACCGGCACTCGTCGTGTACACAGGGACTGCTTGGTTTTGCTCTGCATCCCTAATCCGCGCTTGCTTCCCTGCCTCCACCTCCTTTAGCAGTGCGATCGCCTCTTCCGGGGTGAGTGCATCCGTGATGTACCGGAAATCGATACAGCGGACCACTTCTTCCGGTGTCATATCGGCAATTACTCGCCAGAGTGGTTTGTTGAGTGTTTTTGCCCAGAGGTCCCACAGCGCATTGACAACAGCAGCTAGTGCCAGGTGAATGACACCCTTTTCTGGGCCTATCCATCGTAGTTGGCTATCAGACACGAGGTATCGCCACGTCGCTCCCCAGTTGGAGGCCAGGGATTCGATACTCTTTCCAACCACAAGGGGAGCGAGTGTAGTGATGGCTGCGCAAACAACTTCATTGCCGCGGCCGATTGTGAAAGTCTGGTAAAGTTACGTCTTCAGTCAACAACCATCTGGAAGTCTTAAAACATCGATCCTCTTCAGATCAGTTACACACCATGCCATGGCCCTTGTGTTGCGAATCTGTCTGCAGAATGCAGTATGCAGCCGAGTAATCTCCAGCTGCATTCATTGCATCAGAACCCGTCTTGTCCAGTGAGGTCTGTTTCAATATTGACAGACATTAGCAACCGCGCAATCACAAAAAAATTGTCCTCTGTTTTGTTCCCGTTCGTCCAACCATGCGCACGCGCGCAGGCTGGTCTGAAGGTAGAACTTGAATTTCGCGATTCACAGGGAGTACAAGGAGCATCCAACCTACCGGAAACCTCACGTCCCGTGTCGTGAATCCCGTAATTCTGACCATCTTTTGTGTTCCTCTCCCAGTCTGAGCAAGTCCACAGCTTTTTCGAAGCTTCTTCTTTACCTGAGAATCGGAGCCGTGTCCCTCTTTGCAACAGTCGTAAGGAAGGTTCGTGTTCTAGAAAGATTGTATCTGCTTAAAGCAGAGACTCAGCCAGTGCTTGAATATTAGGCTATGTTCAATACAGGTGTCAGCGGCAAACAATAACAGCAAGGGGACTACTGCTCGCTACTTATATACGGTCGGGCAATTCTAGACGGTGCCTCATTGCCGACAAGCGACAACGAATGATCTCTCCAAGCGTGATACGGCTGTCTTGCAGCTCTTGCCTGGTTACCAACGGGGCAGTCACATTGGCGTTGGTAAGCTGGACTAACTCCGGGAGTGGGATCGTGGGATCGGAGTTCCTCCTGCGTTTTCCCCCCGCTTCCCGCCCACGCTCGGAAGACGTTGTTCAGCAGAACTCGCGCTCTCGGGCGGGACTTGAAGCGAGTGGGCCTGGAAATTTGAATATTCGGGAACAACCAAAGCAAGTTACCACTTCTTCGAATTAGAAATTGTTGTCTATCAGTGGGGAAACGCGCCAGAATCCGCCGAACAATCAAGTCTCCTATGAACGGCAATTGTACGGCTTCGATCCCGATCCTCTTGAGGAACCGTGCTGTTTACGGTCATGTCTGGACGGAGTACTTGAGTAGGACTACGAGTGCCATCGTACGGCAATGACCACCTCAAGAAAAAAAAAACCAACGGCAGAATCACACCAACACGCAACCATCACGGAACCTGTCAAATATGGAAGATTATGGGACATTTTCGTATTTGTTTAACGTAAATAATACAATCACCACTCTGGTAATGGGCAAGTGGAGCCGAAGAACAATCAATCATTGCAGTATTCAGCTCGAAAGACCCCGTTTTTCGCTCTCGGAGAAGAAAATGATCATCCGCCACAATTTCTTGACAAGCACTTCGGCTTCTTCGTCCAGAGCCTGTTTTGAGAAGTAGACGTTAGTGCAAAAATGCGGCAAAGGAGGGAAGGACACTTCAATGATTGAAAGAAAGAAGAAAAATCTGAAGGAAAGCGTTGGGAAAAGGAGCCATTACTCACCCCTTCTAGCTGCTCAACAAGTTCCTGAGGATGTCCCCGTTTCCGGACATGCTCTTCGACAACATCCACAAGCATTTGTTCCTGAATGCCAAGGTACTCCATGATCTTCTTCTCAACAAACGGCTTGAGCTGCTCGCTCAGGACAGTCTCGTCCACAAACTCCCACTTTACATCCCATTTCCAAAGACCCTCTTTCTCGGTTGGAATCTCTGCAGCAAGCTGTCTAGCAGCTTGTGCCCGCTCCTCATCGCTGAGCCCAGCAGCTTCCACGGCGGTGTCGAATTTGAGTGTGGGAAGGGGACGTTTGACAGTTGTACTAGCCTCCTCCTCGTCCTCGAGCAAACCTTCGACTTCAGCCACTGTTCTGCGCACCGTCATTGCCTGTGCCTTCTGCGCTGCAGCACCGAGTGAAAGCTTGAAGCGCTGTGGCTCTCTTGGCGCCCGATTGCGAGCTTCGAGCTCCTCGGCCTGCCGAGCAAGGAAGTCGTTAGCCATTCCGCGAACTTGCTCCATCTCCTGCTGAGATCGAGCTTTTTCACGCTCTTCGGCGGCGCGATCTGCCTCATCCATAGCCGCCTCCCGGCTGCGGAAAGCAGCGCGATTTCGTATCCAAACTCCACGATCGGCATAGTATTCCTCTACTTTTCGGCTTGCTTCAACGTCGTCGTTCCATTCCTTCAAACGTTTCGCCATAGCCTTTCTGTTCTCTTCATACCGTCTTTCCTCCTCCTTGTCCCGAAGCTTCTCTCGTTCCAAAGCTGCAGTCCTGCTCCTCTCGCGATTCAACCATCGTCTCTCTTGGTCAAGATAGGCTTTTTCCAGCTCATGATTCTTCTTCTCCTGCCTCCTGCGCTCGAGTTCCTGGTCACTGGCATCGGTGTCTTGGTCTTCTTCGGCCATCAGAGCCTCCACACTCGTGCCAAGGGCAAAGACAAAGGAAACCCCCTTTTGATAATCCTTGGGAATCTGTGCTCCAAAACCTTTCGGTCCGGATGGGGCGTTACTGACTCCCCTGTCCCTTGGTCCAAGTGGAACACCATTTGCACCACCGGCTGGCCCACTTGGTGCCGTCGGAGGCGGGGACGATAACCTGTTTGGTCGCAGTCTTGCACGTTCCATCGACTCTATCTCTTCTTCCCTCTTTAGGCGTTCCAGATCTCGGCGGTTACTCCGCTCACGGAAGGCCGCAATTTCCTTCGCCACGGTTTCCCTCATTTCGGGAGGTATGTCGGAAAGTTCGTCCTCGACTGTAATAGGAATTGTGACTACTTCGGCGGTGGTGCCATCTGGTTTGTCTCCATTCTCTCCCATTGTAATGTCTCCATCCCCGTCAGGCGCAGCTTTGTCATCATTCCGGGCAGGCTTGGGAGGATTGATAAGCTCGGCGAGCACAGATTCAAGGGTTGATCGAGCAGCATCGATGCGTGACTGAAGTGCTCCGGGTTTCTGATTCGTACTCGCTTGGTACTGTTCAAGGTACTGATGAGAGCTTTCATCGACAACCACCTAAATCGTGTGTTAGAAACTCCACGTGAAGCAACCAAGACTATCAGGTCGAGATACATACCAATAGCTTGCTTTTCTCGACCTCTTCTGTCTCTTCACCGTCAGCCCCGGACGGTTGTGGCTTTTTGACAGGCACTTCCACATCCTTTAGTACTTCCACAGCGGTACTTAGGCTCTCAGGGTCCTCGTACTCGGCGAAACCAAACTTGCAAGCCTTATCGTCTGCATCTGTGGCTCGTATCCAGCGTTTCAGATTTCCTGCTGCCCGTAGTATGCGTTCAATATCATCATCCGAGCCAATGCCTTCAGTGATTCCGCCAATAAAAATAGTTCGAACAATCTCATCCTTTGTAGGCGGCTGCAGCTGTAGCATAGCTTCACGGATATTTTGGCGTTGGGACTCGAGCGACTGGGATGATGTTCCAGCCCGCCTGCCGGCGGAATCGCCTGCTTTGTCACGACCACCTTCGGCGGGTGTTGAAGACTTGGAAGGAGCAGAGGTACCAAGTCGAATAACGGGAGCAGAAAAGTTGATGTTAGGCATGTTCGGAGGAGGTTGAAAATTGGGTGGAAACCCAGCGGGTCTGCCTGGTTGCGACACATTTGCTTGCTGAATTCCGGGCGGCGGTGCGGTTCCAGGCGCAGTCATCCCAGGAGGAGGTGCTACCCCTGGTGGAGGTGCTAAATAGAAATACAGGTAGGTCAGTGTGCTGTTCGAGTCTTGTGTCCTCAACCAGACTATCAAGGTTGGAACTCACCCATTCCCGGAGGCGCGCCTGGGAAGGTTCCGAAATCAGGCGGTCTGCCATAGCCAGGAGCTGCGACAGTCCATTGTCAACATAAAGCATCACAGTAAAGCTTGGCAGCTTTTGTCAAAATATGAAGGTGCTGACTGTTGCCATGGGCAGGGACTCACGTTGATAAGGGTTGTACATATTTCGCGAAGGGTGGTATCGTTAAAGCAGGTCCGGAGCCGACGTTGCAGGATAAGTAAACCGGTTATGCCCGCAAGCCCTGACAAGCTAAGAAAACAAAATGAAACTCTCGCAGGGATTGATAGAAAAGGGGCCTTGACAGGGAAATGTTTGTTCGATTGAAGACGATTCCGCCTGATGCCAAAGCCACATGTGGTCAGTGCTGATCCAGACTTGAAAATCGGGACATAGTTCATCCGGCCTAAACTCTTGGCAGTAGCTTTTCCACCCGTCTCTCACTTCATTCAACAATGTCTGTTTCCGTGCGCCTCGGGGTAACCAAGCAGCTTGGCTAGGTCCTTGCTCAAATCAATGGCCTTTCTGATGAATTCGTGTGATTTAAGTGAGTAAGAAGATTGGCAGGACATAAATCTGTTGAGTTCAAAACCATTGTTCTGCAGCATTGCAAGATAAAAGCTGAAGAAACAACTACAGTCAAGACTTGCTCAAGCCATTTGATCAGCTGCCCTCTCTAAATAAACGAACCTAAAGGGTGAAAGCTTTTTCTCTGCTCGCCAGTCAGTTCAAAGTTGCCTGAAGATTGAAGGTCCCTTGCCATGGCTGTTGAGGCGCACATGACAATTGATAATGGTTTCGGATGGGTAGAGATGTCCTACAAGTCACGATATATCTCAGATCCAACTGGTCAGGAAACCCTGACCTCATCTTCCTCCATCGAGGTGGCTTCTGCAATCTGGCAAATGCCCGGCAGTCGGGACGTTGTTCTGTCACTTGGTTTACGCTCTTGATCTCGCACAAACAACATTGCAGTGATATCGCTCTTCGATGACTGTTCTCAGAAAACGCAGAAAGAAAAGGTTGTCAAGCGAACGATTCTGAAAGATCAAATACACCAAGTATCGTGTTCAATAGTATCAATCAATTCGATGTGCTACCATAGGGTTGTGGTCAGTGGATCATCGAAGGTGGATCCATTGCATCCTGCAACTTGCAAGGTTCCGCGCAAGATTCTGGTTCTCCAGAGATTTCTGGAGGATACGCTCGAAATTCACAAAAACGATACAAGGCTTTCTCTGGAGTCGTAGGGATGTCAGGGGCAAGGCAAACAATGTGAATGCGAATTCGGCAGTTGGTATCCGAAAACCCACACGCGCTGGCGGGGAACTTGCTTACATACTGTATTAGTACTAATTAAGTTACAGAATCGTAACGTATTTCACCACTTACTCGAACACTAGTGCACGTGATATCAAATTTTAGTATTCTGACTAGCTTGGCTTCGTTGCCTGCCTGCCCTGCAACGCCTTCCGTCACAATGCGGTTTGACCATATCGCTGAGGACCAGCTGGACATCGTTTTCGCACAATGGGTGAAGCAGCTTCTTGCAAATTTTCTCCCAACATCTTGCCATAAAGTTAGCCACAGCACATCTGGGTGGCAGAGCCAAGCAGGTGTGCCAATGGACTGGTGCCTTTAACGTGTGCTATCGAGTCCAGTTTTACGATAACACCCCTGAGGTCATTGTTCGGTTCAGCTTCCTTGGACGAACAATCTTCCGTGCAGAAAAAGTTGCCAATGAAGTTACCGTCTTACGATATCTCCGGCGGCACACCGCGATCCCTGTGCCCGAGGTTTACGGATCTGGGAAGACGTGGACAGGACCGTACGTTGTTCTAACGACATCGATGGCACCCCCCTCGCCAACATCCTCAAAGATCCCAAAGCCGAAGGCCGGCCTGTCCTCAACCCAGAAATAAGCGAGCGAGGCCTGCGAAGAGCTTACCGAGAGATGGCCAAGCTTCTCCTCGAACTCTCCAAGCCTGAGTTCCCCAATATCGGCGCCCTAACGGAAGGGCCGAATGGAGAATTCACGGTGTGCAGAAGGCCGTTTACATTTAATATGAACGAGTTATCGACTTCTGCAAATGTTCCGCCTCATGTGTTGCCGGACCCAAACGCCGTTTTTGAATCGGCGGCTGACTACTTTAAGTCCCTTGCCAGACAGCACATGCTGCACTTCCTTACCCAGCGAAACGACGCAATTACCGACGAAGCTGGCTGTCGCAAAAAGTTTGTTGCCCGCTGCCTCTTCGGCAAGGTTCTCGAATGCATTCAGTTCCATGAAGGACCGTTCCGGCTCTACTGCGACGACTTCCGCCCCTCAAACGTGCTTGTGGACATTGAAAATGTCCGCATTGCAGGAGTTATAGACTGGGAGTTTACCTATGCTGCCCCTGCTGAGTTTAGCTATGTAGCTTCGTGGTGGCTTCTGCTGCAGGCTCCCGAAGATTGGGAATCCGATCTCACCGAGTTCCTGACTCGCTATACATCTCGCTTTCATCTTTTCTTGGATGCTCTACGAGCGGCCGAGTCTGATATGATGTCTGATGGCAAGTTGCGCGAATCTCAGAGACTATCGCCGCATATGGAGAAGTCCTTAGATAATAAGTTATTCTGGGTGTCTGGCAGCACGGTACAGCTCCATGTTTGATGAGATATACTGGGCGTTCATCGACGAGGCTTACTACGGAAAACTCACGTCCATTGAGGACCGACTGCAGTATCTGAACCAAGAAGAGCAGACTCAGCTGGACGCGATTTACCACATCAAGATGAATCAGGCAGATGATCGCAAAATTGACCCCCATTACTCCCTCGACGATGTCATGGAGCTGTAACGGCTTTGCTTCCCTCGTTCAATAGCTTTTAAACCGTTCTGGTATGCCCTTCCCATGATTGATTTGCTTGTTCCCATGCACTTTTTCTAGACAAGAGCCCTTCCAAGCCGCTCCTTAGTCGTCTCCTGTTTCCCTCCTAGATTTGCGGACAACTCTCGTTACAATTGCCGGGGATTGCGGCCTGTCGCCCGTGCTGACGTGTGACAGGTACTAGTCACCTTCGATGCGCCGACAGATTTTAGGCTGCGATGTACTATCTTTCGCCTTTACAAACATGTTCCCAGGGTCGATTGCCCGTTGTTTCGTCAGCTACCCATAGCAGCAAGCTAAGGGGCCAATAGCAAGTCGGAAATAAGCGCCCTGCTACGCCCCCTCGGAGACGGGATACACTTATAGACATTACATTATTATTTTAGATCATTTTTACTCTTGGAAGGCTGAAACAACTGGATTTCACCTCTCTACAATCCTCAAGGGCGTAGGTTGGGATGGGCACCCGACTCGCTCAGAGTAAGCCGTCACTAATTTGCTGCGGAGGAAAAGCGACCAACCACATTACAACATGAGTGACAGCAAGTCCCCGGAAGAGAAGCCTCGCGAAAGCTTCTCGTCGATTCTCAGTTACTACCTGCACAATCGGGAATCGCTCGAGCGTCTCCCATCGTGGGTTACAGAATCGTCCCAGTCCGGCAGCATACTGATCGCCCTTTCTCCGTCCCTCATGGCCGCCTCTGATGAACAAGTTGAGTCCGAGAAGCAGAAACTGAAGGAGCGCATGTCTGATGCCCTACCAAAATTGACCGAGAAGGAGAAGCGGTTGATGACCCAGGCGGCAAATACAGTAGAACCTCGATATAACGAATTGAATGGTGCAGTCGAAGTTCCTAGTTATAACGAGGATTCGTTATATAGATATTTCATGAAAATAGACTCGTATATCCCGCTGCTGCTGAAATAGAGCTCTTCTAACACTAATAACCCTTTCATGCCGGTTCAGAGCTTGAATAAACCCTCTATCTCCAGAATCCTGCTGCTCCTCGTACAATTGTGGCTTTTTCAAAGCCTCCAGAGCATCTGCATTGGAGATCTTTGGCAAAACCTCTGTCTCCTCATCAGATTCAGCCTCGATTTCAGGGCCAAACTGTGCCAGAATCTGCTCATCAAGTCTCTCAATGCCATCCTTAACTACCTCATCCTTAGGATCAAGAAACTGATCAATATCCATAAGATTATTGGCATTTCTGTAGTTGAAATGTTGAACGCGTCGCGCGGTGGGGAAGTGTCCGAGTAAGTGGTGAAATACATTAACGTATTTCACCACTTACTCGGACACTAGTGCAGGTGATAGTCTCTCCTCCCAACACCCAATCAAATCTATCTGGCATCATCATCGTACATTCAGTTAATCAGAAACAATGAGCACAAATAGACTCTCCTTGGCTGCTTTGGCAGTTGAAAACCATGGATTGAGTGAGCGGAGAGCTGCTACTTTATATGATGTTCCTCATTCGTCTTTAAATGATTATATTGCTGGTCGTACAAACAAGAAGTCAGTTCAGATCCGACGAAGGCTTCTACCCTCTGAAGAAACTGTGCTTATACAGTGGATTCTGTCTATGGATGACCGTGGACTTCCTCCCCGACACGCAATCGTACCAAGCATGGCAAACCTACTCCTTGAGAAAGGAGGAGATGGAAAGTCAGAGCCAATTGGACCTAACTGAGTCACACGTTTCATTCAACGGCATCCAGAAATCAAGTCCAAATTCATACGAAAGCTGGTGACTCCATGCAAATTGGTGGTGAAGACTCTGTACAAAGGACTGATGACCCTGTACAGGAAGCTGGTGAGCACTCTGTATGAGGCGTGCTCCCAAACGCTGTAGCATATGCTGAGCCTTTGAGCATACTGCTCGTACATGCCCTTTTTGTGGTTAGCTCAGCACAAAGTGCTGTTCCTATATGTAGTAACTATTACATGACTGGCATATTTAAGAATCCTACAATATTTTTACCCATGACTAGTAGTTTGTAGTGTACTCTGTACGGTGAAGCCAAGCTAGTCAGGATACTAGAGTTTGATATCACGTGCACTAGTGTCCGAGTAAGTGGTGAAATACGTTACGTTTATCGTAATCAACTCCCGATTAGGACTAGCGTCATGTACACGTATCGAAATCATATCCATTTTAGGTATGGTGGACCCACTCGTGTATGATTAGCGAAGGGCCGTGTACGTTTAATAGGACCCGTCAGATAACCATCATAATATGAACAGAATTAGCCTTGCTGTTCGGAATGCCACTTGCGTATCACCCCGTGTTCCTTGGCCGTTTCTTCGAAATTAGGCCAAGGGTTGGACATCCATCACCATCCCAGCTCACCGCGTGGTTTCCGGTTTGTGTACTAGTATATACCTAGTGTACAGAGTAGTGTACATCCCTTGGAGTCGACCCATTGATGGATAGAGGCCTCCTGTTCGGCCTGAGGCTGAGGACTCACAGGAGGGAGTCTGGTTCCTCCCGCGCAAGGATTGGGGCGACGATTTTCTTCCTGCAGAACTGAGATTGATTATCATCTTTTGGATCGGCCGCCCACCCTTGTCTGCCCACCACTCACAATCGTATCCAGTGGGGGGTGCCAGCTGGTGTTGGAGCCAAGATCAACCCGCTTTCATTTCCCTCCAAAGCACTCAGGCTAACGCTTCGCCCCCTTTCAAAAGGTGCGCGCGGCTATATCAGGGTCAATCCCCCACAAAAACGATCCATGCCTGCCTTCTCTCCCGCAACGAACGCACCAGCGCTGATTGCCAAGTCACTCTTTTGTTTGGGATAGCTCTTATCCTGTCGCTCTTTTTGCCTCCTGTACAAGTGAATTGTACTCGACTTTCGTTTTAAGCCTTCAGAACAATCACTCCTTCCACGATGCATTCGCGTTTGTTCACCGTTGCGGCGCTTTTTGCCAGCGGCTCCTTTGCCGCTCAAAACTGGCTCAAACTCGACGATGCCACCGTTCAGGCCATTCGCGGCTTGAGCATCCGCCAGAACGATGAATCCTTCATCCCAGGAACCACCCCAGGTTTCGGCAATGACTGCGCGGACGCCTTCGGTCCTGGCCACCTCGAGTGCGCTGACAGTGGCATTTGCTACAATCCCAACGAGGGTCAGACTTGCTGCGACGAAGGCTGTATGTTGCCTCAGATATGATGCGCCGCAACTGGACTATGGTGAAATCAGTTGATCACTGATGGCTTGCGCGACCACAGATCCGTGCCCTGCTGGCTCCTTCTGCCTCGGTGCTGGGAAGTGCTGCCCTGATGTACGTCCTCTTCACTCCCTGAATTTGAAATTGAACGCCATGAAATCGATGGGACTCACGCGCAAATTCTTAATTAGGGACTTGACCCCGAGACCTGCGCCGAGAAGCTAGGTGTCACCCTCACCAGCGCGGCTCCTGTCCCAACTTCGTCTTCTAGCAGCGTCGTCCCCGTTCCTCCAGCAGCGACGAACTCCCAGGCTGGCGTCGTTGTCACCATCACCACCACCATCTGCCCAACTTCCTCTCCCTCTCTCCCGATCGTCTCCATTCCCAACTCCACGCCGTCTGCTGGTTTCCCTCGATTCCCATCTACCACTGGCGTCCCAGTTGTCCCAACTTCCACTAACGTTCCGACCTCTGCTCCCCCATCATTTGACAGCGGTGCCAGCATCAAGAACGTTGCCAGTGGTACTCTCGCTCTTGTTGCACTCGTCGGCCTGGTCCAGAACCTGCTGTAAGGGGATGGGTTTGATGTTTTGATTCGATGGTTTAGAATTTGTCGAGTGGATGTATTGAGGAACTGTTGTGAAAGGGAATAATTGAAGATAACCTTTCTGTTCAAAATTTCTCCTCGTCTTCTGGATGTTGTTGTGCTTCTACTAGCACCAGGAGCAAGATATTGGTAATACGATTAGGGGGATCAACAAAGGCCTCCTGTTAAACAATAACTTGCGCCTGGCGGCCCTCCCTTTTCTTATTTGCCACATTCTTTTGGGGCTCATCCATGGACGTAATAGGATGGATCGTTTGATGGCCTCGGCCTGAATTACCTCCGTCGTTAATCTTTTTAGACTCTGGGGTGATATTGTGAAGCCTCGTTCGGCCACGGATAATTCTTGAATCTTCCGTATTTAACACCTGGATCCTCAAGGACTCTTACGAGTTCATTTACATACTCCAGGTGCAGGGGAATGTCCTTGCCGCTGGTGTTTATCATAATTATTCATTCATTCCCCTTCCCAGGGCCGCCGGCGGAGGTTTTCCACCACATCAAGAACTGCTCTGCGGGTACCTGTCGCGCTTTTCCCCACTGGCGCACCCGACTCAGGCCCTACCTATGTTGGTAGTATACGTACGGGAATCTGAGTGTTCCACTTCTGGATTAACCCAAGCGGAAAGTAACTTACATTGTTAGTTATGATAAAGCTCGCGCACTACGCGTGTCATTTCTGTTGTCACTTTGGTATGTACTAGTAACATCATCGTATTTGGACATCCCTTGCATTCCGAATTTAGCTGCTTTGTGCATGAGAGTCTCCGGCTAATATAGTAACAATATAGCCAAGCTTGCCGGGATAAGTTAAATTCTTGTTGATTTGGGATGATTTCTTAGACGACAGAATTTTGACATCTGGGGCTCCACTTGCCAGTTCAGATCGTTGGTTGGCACTGGAATGACAAGGCCAAACGCAAAACTCCCAGTACCAGACACAGTGGCATCGATTGAATGGACGGGAAAATGTAGACCACACAGTAGTTTTCTCAGGAGCTGGATGATTTCCCGGCTGCTGCACCCAGCCAGCATGGAAACGGGCGACGGAAGGGTTGCTGAGCCAAAGCCACCGGGCCTTTGGGGAGCGACGTGGAACAGAACGTGGAGAGGGGGGTTGACGGCCGCTCGCAGCTTCGGTGAGCGACTGCCCCGCCTGCGCCTGGCCAAGTATCACGTCACAGTACAAATTCCAGGGCATGCCCGGCCCGCCGCTTCTACTTTTCTCGTCATGCTCGATCATCTTTGGTCTTCACTTAGTGTCTTCCATAATTAGCGTCTCTTACCGCAATTGACGATCTTTTCCCAAAATACAGTCATCTGTTGCGTAATTGCTCCAAGAGCTCTTGGAGCATTTGATGTTGAATCAGATACACAACCCCATCTCTAATCCACCCCGAATAATCTACTACCATGGCCTCCTTCTCCCAAGCCAGCGATCTCAATGCCTGGAAAGCCCTACAGGCGCATTATGAATCCGTCGGCAAGGCGCTCTCTTTGAAAGATGAATTCCAAAAGGATCCCGAACGTTTCTCCAAGTTCTCTCACACTTTCAGCAACGATGCCGACGGCACCGACATCCTCTTCGATTTCTCCAAGAATCTCATCACTGATGAGACGCTGTCGCTACTTGTGAACCTGGCAAAGGAAGCTGGGCTTGAGAAACTACGCGATGACATGTTCAAGGGCGAGCCCATCAATTTCACCGAGAATCGAGCTGTGTACCATGTTGCGTTGCGCAATGTGACGAACCAGCCGATGCAGGTCAATGGGAAGAGCGTGGTGGAGGATGTAAATGCCGTTCTCCAGCATATGAAGGAGTTCTCGGAGCAGGTCCGCAGTGGAGAGTGGAAGGGATACACTGGAAAAAAGATCAAGACTATCATTAACATTGGCATTGGAGGATCTGACCTGTAAGTCCAGGGATAAATGTGCATTGGGCTTTCCTCAGCTTTATGTGGATAACTGCTGATTTGTACCTACTGTTACTTGTTCTTAGGGGCCCTGTCATGGTGACTGAAGCATTAAAGCCCTATGCTGACCGCAGCCTAACCCTGCACTTTGTCTCTAACATTGACGGCACTCATATTGCAGAGGCTCTTCGTGAGGCTGATCCCGAAACCACACTCTTCCTGATCGCATCCAAGACATTCACGACGGCCGAAACAACAACCAATGCAAACACCGCGAAGGAATGGTTCCTCAAGGCTGCTAAGGATCCTGCCCATATCGCCAAGCACTTTGTTGCCTTGTCCACCAATGAGGCCGAAGTCACCAAGTTCGGAATTGACAAGAAGAATATGTTTGGTTTTGAGTCCTGGGTTGGAGGTCGGTACTCTGTCTGGAGTGCCATCGGTCTTTCCGTGGCGCTTTACATTGGATTTGATAACTTCCATCAATTCCTGGCTGGCGCCCATGCTATGGATAAACATTTCCGCGAGACACCGCTAGAGCGGAACATCCCTGTGATTGGAGGCCTCCTGAGTGTATGGTACAGTGACTTCTTCGGGGCTCAGACACACCTGGTCGCGCCATTCGATCAGTACCTTCACCGTTTCCCCGCGTATCTTCAACAGCTGTCGATGGAGAGTAATGGCAAGGCCATCACTCGCAGTGGTGACTACGTGAAGTACACAACTGGATCCATCCTCTTTGGCGAGCCAGCTACAAACGCGCAACACAGCTTCTTCCAGCTGCTGCACCAAGGTACCAAGCTCATTCCCGCCGACTTCCTCTTGGCAGCCGAGTCGCACAACCCCGTTGACGGTGGAAAGCACCAACGCATGCTGGCATCGAACTTCTTCGCTCAGGCAGAGGCTCTCATGGTTGGCAAAAAACCTGATCAGGTGCGTGCGGAGGGCAGCCCTGAGAATTTGGTTCCTCACAAGACCTTCGTGGGGAACCGTCCCACTACATCAATTCTCGCGCAGAAGATTACACCCGGAACATTGGGCGCTCTCATCGCCTACTATGAGCACGTCACTTTCACCGAGGGTGCCGTGTGGAACATTAATTCCTTTGACCAGTGGGGTGTCGAGCTGGGCAAAATCCTGGCGAAGAAGATCCAGAAGGAGCTGGAGACTCCGGGTGCCGGAGGTGATCACGACGGTTCCACTAGCGGCTTGATTGCTGCTTACAAAAAGAAAGCTTCTCTTCTATAAACAGCATCATGGTCCAATCCGCTGCCTTTAAGGGCAGTGAAGCAATGTCATCGAGGTTCATGGAACAAAATGGGTCGAAGAATTGAAGGAATATACTTACATGCGATGTATGGATGGTGTCGCTTAATTTAGATAATTTTCATCATGTTTTCCCTCGCAATGCCTGTGGGTGCTTTAGTAGCATTGGTAGACATACACCAAAGATTCTTCCCTGCTAATTTCTGTCACGGCACTCAAGTCGCCCATTAATAGGGCGGTGGCAATGGAAAATCATGGGGATCACAGGGTGAGAACCTAACCGCGCTGATTAAAAGTCCTAGATCTGGTCCCCTCCAGGTAACTACCGAGCTCTGTCGCGTGCAGGGTGGATCAAAAGGACATGATCGCCAGGTCCCTCGCAGTGTGTCCTGCCCATGAGCCTGCGCAAGTAGGCCGATGTGAGCATCACTTGTGTTCGTCCATTCAAGGTCTCTCGTCTGCATGACCTAAGTGTGCCATTGGTCTTTCACAGTGCTCTCTTCTACAGTGCGTTGCAAAAGGGTTGTCAATACACGATTTTTTTGGCGTACGCGAGCGACACACAAAATCGTAGATAGTAGGAGTCACCGAAAACAGCAAAAGTCAAAGCCCTTCAGCCATGCATTTTATAGCGATATTTTATATCGAAATCAATAGATTAGAACTTGCTTATTTTCTTCTTAGGCAATTTATAATGGCTCCTCAGCATAGATGCGCCCAAAAGCTGGCAAATTGACCAATCAAGGTGGAAGGCAATAAGCTGATTTTATGTCCAAAATCAAACATCTAATGCTCTCAAAAAGGGTCAGGCAGATCTAGCAGAACCTCCTAAACCTCCTAAGAAGCTTACCTTGCATTTCTCTGCTGTTGACATGCTATCATCTACTGCAAGAATCATTGAAGAAATCAAACCCAAAGCCACCATGCCTGTTGAAGAAGTTGAACAAGATCAAGACAATAATCATAAGGGTCGAGATAATTCCACACCCCTGTCCGAAAAATACACACCCCTTTACATAGTACACACCGCCGCCTTCGCTAGAGACACCGCGGCTATATCGTCACGTGATATACTAGTCCCGATCGGTCAATTTTCTTCGATAGAGACACCAACGCTTTACCCCCCCGGGCCCCCTGGGCCCTCGCGCGCACGCCCAGCTCGTCTAAAACAACAATAATAATAAAATACAAAATCAGACCTCATTTTTGTATTAGATTTACTTTCCCTCGTCACGTCTCGCACTCTAATTGTCAACAAATCATGTATCCCACTTTCAGAACGAAAAATTGATCTGAGCCGCAAACCCCTCATACTGAATAACCTCGTGGAAGCCGAATACACCGCGACCGCTGCCCCGCCGGCCCAAGGGGCCCCGGGGTAAAGCGGCGGTGTCTCTAGCGAAGAAATTAACTCGATTAAAAATAGCGTCCACGTGATGATAAGATAGCGGTGTCTAGCGAAGGCGGCGGTGTGTATATCGGGTGAGGGTAGCTCGACTCGACCCTTTATCGACTCTACTCTTGGCACGCTATACTACCTTTGGACTAGCGTTTACGCCAGTCCAAATCGGGTATTAAGTGGCAGTAGAGCGACCCAACCCCGCTATGGAGAAAAAAGAGCAAGATCTACTGTGTAGGTTGTTTTTTTTTGGTTAGCGAAGACTGGGGCTTGGATTACAAGGATATACCTTTTTTTCCGTGGACTTACTGCGAAATCTCCAGCGAAAGCTGTATTGCCAATACAAAAGTAGGGTTTGTTTTTGTATTTTATAGATTTTCGTGGATTTGAGCGTTTTGGCGCCCGGCAGGCCTCGCGATCGCGGCGCGGGTTCACGTGCAGGTTTGGGTCGCTCTACTGCCACTTAATACCCGATTTGGACTGGCGTAAACGCTAGTCCAAAGGTAGTATAGCGTGCCAAGAGTAGAGTCGATATACTAAAGGGTCGAGTCGAGCTACCTGCACCCGTGTCTCTAGCGAAGAAATTAAACAGATTAGGAATAGTGTTTCACGTGACGATAAGATAGCGGTGTCTCTAGCGAAGGTGGCTGTGTGTATATCCGGACCCTTAATGAATTCAGGCACCTTCCTAAAACAGCTAGTAAATGGAATAGAAATATGTAGAGCTGCAAAATAGTTGAGATTCTGATTGATTCTATATACTGTTTGAGTGAAGCAATTGGTCATTGCATTGATCTCCATCTTCGAAATAGATATTTGATATATAAGAAGCTCAATTCTTCTTTCAATTGGCTAATTTTGTATGGCATTTTACATATAAATAGGTGCAAAGTTGAAGGGCTTTGAATTTTGCTGTTTTCGGAGACTCCTACTATCTACGATTTTGTGTAATAATAATAAGAGATAGCAGTCAACATGTATGCTCCATTTCCCTAATATAAAACATCAGTTCACAACATTGCATCTTTTGTTCAACCTCATATTGCCCTCAGACAGATTTCTTCCTGATATAGATTATTCTGGCTAAACGGGTGTTTCTATCTACTTCTTTTTTATCGTACAGTACTGTTTGAGTAACAACATTCAATGTCCGACAGATGGAAAGAAGAACCTTTAGCTTCACTAGTAGCCTTCGCTTCTTCGTCACGGACTCCATAATACAAAAACATGCGCTGGATGAATTATACTCGGTTTGGCTTTTTTTTCTTCGGTCAACGAGAAAATCTCGGGGCAACGCATTGCAATGTGAAGGAAGTACAGCCTAGCATTGGTTTGCCGGTGCTCATGCACTGGTCAGCTCGACAGCTTTGGAAGTTGAGTCTTGGAAGGGATCACTGTCTGTCCCATCCAGCAACTGAATTATTCGTCCATCTTCCATTTCCAGGCTCCATTCTTCGGTGCGAAACTAAGTTACAAAAGCAGTCAGATCACCATCGGATTTGCAACATAGGGAGGAGCACTCACAAAGCTCATCCTGCTCTCTCTCGTACTCTTAAATCGCATCTTCCCCTTGGCAAGGTTGCCTTTGACCCAGAAGGAGATGTCAATACGGCCATGAAGCTGGTTCAACTCGCCACTGATCCATGGGATTCGGTGTGCAAAGGAAATTTCGTCCCCAAGTGCTTCTCTTGCCTTATCAGATCTACGAAGAGCATAGAGTGTGCTGCTCACAACGCTAGACGAAGATTTCTGGTAATTGAATATGCCGAATGTAGATGCGATGATAATGACGGCGAACACCGGGAGAGTGCGGAGCCAACGCCTGTGTGAACTCACTGGTGGCAGTTCACGATCCGACCTGCGAGACAGGAGTGGTCCACTGTTGGACCGAGGAGGAGAAATAAGTGTTCTGTGCAGACCATGCGTTGCCTGTCGATAAGGTATTCTCCAGGCCCAAAGAGGCCTGGGCGGCCGTGCAGATGTGAGAAATGCCATGCCCGTTAGAAATAGTATTAATTCAAAGCAGGCGTGTCACAAAGGCAGGAGTTTCAACTGCTAGGTACTTCTGGTCAAAAAGTTGACCACGTGACTGCGATATGCCGCATTTCATTACTTCCTCAACACTGACATCCTCCTCTCCCTCCCTCCTAAGTACTGGCCAACAAAGCCGGAATCCTCCAAGCCATTCACTCTCCAATTCGCGGCGGGACCTCTGCCCCGTTCTTCTTCCGCCATCGCATTTCGGAGATAGTAAATAACACCACCCTGTCTCTCTGAACCCATCCACCACTAACTACATCCACTCCGACATGCTCTTGACATGCCGTATTTCTACTCAACAGCTCTCAGTACCACGGTTCTGCGTCCCTGAACGCCGAGGGGCTTGATAATGGTGGTGATACTGGGTGGCTTCGTGGGTGCATCGTCCGCTTTTACGACGTTGATGATTGTGCTCTAGAGCACGCTGCACCTTGAGTCATTTGCAAATTTGGACGGATATGAGTGTGCTGTTGCATCAGGTTCCGGTCCCGGCAATTGTTCTTTGGACCCTTGGGCCGTTGGATATGGCGCTATAGTTATCAGGGGTGAATCATTGAAGTTGATATTCCATGTCGTGTGAGTCCAAGACAAGCTTATCCGAGAACATCTTGGCTCTGCGCGTGGCTCGACCTCGACTTCTTCCGTGGGCGTGTTCTCCAGCATGCTAATCTTTGTCATGATTGGGGTTGTGGAGGCTTTCCTTTTCAGCCTCAGTGTGGGATTGGTATAAAATCCGGCGACGCGGTGATTGGAGAGGAGACGGGATGCTAGCGCACTCAACCCCTGGAAAATTCACCATAAATCGGGTTTTTCCATGCCAAATGGATGAGGAGGATATCTCGGCTTAGCGGTGAATAGATATACCCACGATATTTGAGTGACAAACGGGATTGATCTTACAGTGTACACACATCCTCTTTCGTATGTTCTGGATTTAATGGACAGTGCCCACAGCTGGCGAAGTGCTGTCTTTCCCTGAGTCCTTGGGAAGGCTCACATGAATAAGTTTCCACTCGCGGATGTGCGAATCAATTGCTTTCGATTGGCAACTGTACGTGAAGAGAACTGTCCCCACAACTGTAGTAATACAAAATGGCTAAAGTCTGGGCAGAGAAATAAATTTTTGTTTCAAAAAAAAAGCCATTCCACCCCGTTCATCGTCAAGATGCCGGTAAACCCAGTCTATTCTTCGAAGATGCGAGCCGTGTATGTTGGGATGGCCCGCACAGAGAAAGGCCTGCATGTGTAACGATATCGATAATACCACGTTCGCCGTCCGGTCCAAATCATTTACCACCCCTGCCGTCTCAGCTTCTCGCATCTTTCAACCGTCGCCTTAAATGCCTGCTTGAACAGCTTCCTCCACCGTTCCGATCTCAGCTGCTTCTTGAGCTGACCCCTGCGAACATGGTATCTCTGTTTTCTCTTATCACTGGGCAATTGATTCCTCCTCACTCGTGCATTCAGCTTCGCCAGCGCGACGGCCAATTCTCCATTTCGCACCGAGAAGGTCCGTCCCAGACTCGGAGTAAGTCGCAGCTCTGGTCCCGTTTTGGCGGCTTCAATCTCCGACTGCGAGAGGGCGCGAAGAGTATCTACCATGCCGCTGCCAGCGGGCTGTCGCTTCTGTTGTGATCTTTGAATAAGATTGTTGAAGTCGTTGCCGAATCTGGTGTCCGCATCGTTGATTTGGTTTCTGGGTGACACTCCAAAACCAAGGTTGTTTAGGAGATCGCTGACATCTTTGAGCTTGTCAACGGCACTCTTTCCACCGCTCGACTGGAGGGTTTGTGGCTCCTTTTTTTGCTGCTGCGGCTGATCTGATTGCTGTTGCTGCTGATCCTGCTTGACTGCGGTGGTGGAAGAGGCTGCGGAGGAGGGGGGGGAGGTGCTAAGACTCCGGTGCAGATACCGAGATATGGCAATTGAAATCGAAACGGGCGTGGAATTTCTCACGGAGTGCGATTTGTAAATAAGAGGGTTCTGGCAGAGGGTAGGCACACTCCTGGCCTGGTATCTGAAAAGTGCGCGGCAGGCGGACGACGCAAGCGACCGCATCTCCATTTTTGGAAGGGGTATTGAGGTTCACAAAGAACCTAGAGTACGAGAGAATCGGCGTCAGCGTAAAAACTTCAGCAATTAAACGTTATATGGCTACTATTGCACAGGTAGAGGATGGATTACCTGATTCTCCTGTATCCCGCAACTTTTTCTCGTCGCGACGGGTGTGTCTGATTCACGTGACAGGAAGTACTTGGCAGGTACCTTGACCAAACGCTCGTCGCGGGTTTTCCATCGAGAGAAAAGATAGGTACTTGGGAGGTACTGAGCATCTAGGTAGAAGATAACTCTCACTCAAGATGTCTTCGATCACTATCGCAAGTCTGCCTCGCATGACGAGAGATGTTCTCTCTTCTCTTCTCCTCACAAAAACGACTGCCAGCAAGATAGCCGTCATTGATGTTCGGGATTCAGGTGACTACATGCTACTCTACCACCCCCATAAAGTAAATTTTGAAATCGCTGTTATGTTGACTGATGACGCTTCTTCATTCTTCTAGATCATGTCGGTGGACACATTGTTTCCTCGACGTGGGTTCCCACTTCCACCTTGGATGTCCGTCTCCCCGAACTCGTCCGTACCCTTAGGGACAAAGAACAAGTGATCTTCCACTGTGCCCTGAGCCAGCAACGCGGGCCTTCTGCTGCCCTTAGGTATGTGCGTGAGCGCGAGCGTATGCTTGGTGAAGAAGAGAGCAAGAAGCAGAAGGTATATGTGCTTGATGGCGGGTTCGTCCGCTGGCAGGAAAAATATGGCGACGATGCCAGATTGACAGAGGACTATGTGAAGGATATCTGGCAAGATTATTAAGTGAGCGAGATGCTCAGCTATGGAGGCGTTTGAAATATGCCCGTTCCGCTCTCTTTCTTTTCTCTCCTGCTCTAGAGAATCCTCCTCGATACCCGATGAGCTTTTGGATTTCTATTTCGGCAACTTTGGTTCGTCGGTCGCTCCCGTTATGAAGCGCTTGGCCGATGAGGATACACAGGTACAGTTCGCTTTGTTATACAAACCAACGGGGAAGATATTGTCGTCCCTAGACAGCCAATTTGCATGGCGTAATTATCCAGGGATGACCGACTGTGTTGATCTGGAAGAGATTGAAGCCGATGGGGCTTTCAGAGGATGTTTGGCATTAAAGGAGCTGTGGTGTTCTACTTGCTTCCGTGGAACGCATCTCACCCTGTGAAGACTGATAACTTCGCTTCAGCTTTATTAGTCCTATGTCAATGATGAAAGGATGGAATATTGGCTCCAGTCAGGGACAACGCTTTAGAAAAATTATGTCCGCGCAGAATTTTGCAGTCATCACAGTCTTCATTACATATCGTACATCCTGAGAAGTCTGCGGTGAAATCAGGTACATGCTTCATCTAAGCGAAATCTCACACGCTGACATCCCCCCCAAATCCTACAGGCCTCCTTACGCCTCCACTCTCTGGAACGATAGCCATGGCCTTGTAAATCCTGCCCATACCTCCACCACCCCTTTCTACGAGTCTTTTCCATCCGCTCTCTATACTTCGTCTCTTTTCTTCATCATCTACACGACGCAGCAACTGCGCAGCTCTTTCCGCTATGCCCAAAGACTGCAAAAAGCTGCCCTGCTCGATAGGTCCGTAGACCTCCACGCCTGGACTGGCCCGGATAGCCGCTTCGGCAAGGGCAGTGAAGTCTACGTCTGCGCTGAGATCTACTTGGCCCGGTGCTGTGAAGGGAGACACAACACGATGCTTCCGGATACCGCGCAGGGAGTTCACAGGAATCGTTGACAATGGGCCGTAGTCAATGATCAGTGCTGCTCCTGCAGGCTTCCTAGAGGGCCTACCGCTTGATAGGGGTTTGCCATCAGGGGACGTACTAAACAAGCCCCCAATTCGCTGAGCAAATTCCTGAGCGTATTGTTGGGCCTCCGGGCTAATTTCAATCGTGGAGCCACGAGTCCCCTTCAGGGCCTTGTATCTTGGGGAAGTTTCGGGCATTAACAATGATGCGGGAGTTGAAGCTTTTGCAAGAGTAAGGCGAAACTCCAAGCCCTTGTCCTGCCCGGCTTCTGCCTCCGGGTTCGTTGTAACTAGAAGTTCTCTCCATTGTGTGCCTGTTGAGGATAGGGGTTGACGAAGCGTAGTCGGTCCAGTGGGAGTCATGATAGTTTCGGGTTGAGGGGATGCCACTGACTGGAAGGCGTGAATAGGCAAAGCATCGAAGAACTCATGTGCAAAGATAAATGGGACCTTGCTTTCGTCTATCCCGAAGCGTTAGTCTCTCACGGCACTCAGGGGGGGAAAAACTGGTCAATCAACAAGCAGCTCACCCTTTGGTAGAGATCGGATATGGTTGACCCAAACAACTGGCACACCAAGGTGTGTACTCGTACTCTTGTATCCAATATCCGTTTCTTCCATAGGTGCGTCACCGCACAGTAACTGCTTCTGCTTTTCTCGAAGCCGGTCGCTTGCTTCCACTAAATAAACAGCCTCGACACTCGAAGCAAAGTTATTGAAGTTACGAAATGACTGAGCAAGTTAATAACAATTCGTGGCTTAAGGATACGTCGCAGCGCCCCCAAGATGGGTAGCAGGAGCAAACCTACCCGGAGCATGTCAGCCATGAGTGTTCCCCTCCCCGGACCGACTTCCATGAGCTGGACGCCACTGCTCCGCCTTCCTTGAGCTATCCATTCTGCGACGGTCCAGACTGCCAGTAGCTCCCCAAAAATTTGCGATATCTCTGGAGAAGTTATAAAGTCACCCTTTCTCCCAAATATGTCCGTTCCCTCGGCCCCACCCGAGGTATAGTAACCACCGTTAGGAGAGGTAAGGCATTGGCGCATGTAAGCGGCGATAGAAATGGGACCGGTGGTCTGGCCCTCGCATCACTACAGTCAGTATATAATCCATGCAAAGCATGACTGTAGAAAGAGGGAGCCGGGTACGCAGAGGGCAGACAAACGTTGATTGCGTCGGCAATAATCTTTGCTAGCGGAGTCGACCATTGCCGTTGCGACGACGAAAGATACCGCCTCGGAGCTGGCACTGCCAGTCGAGTATATCGACTGGTTCTTCCCAATCGATTTACTATTCTGGAGGCACCATTGCTCATCTTCCTTTCGACGAGAGGGACTGTGTGGCCGAGGGGGACGCCAGTTGTGGAATGTTCTCTGAGTTTATGATGCTGGACCACTGCTTTCGGATGCTGACTAAGATGGTCTCTTGGCCGAACCAAGCACCTCGTCCGAGACTCCGAGTGCTACTTTTTGCCGTCTTTCCTTCCGGCTCGCACCACTTGCCGTGTCATTTCCCGCGGGGATATTATCCCGAAGTAGCGAGGAATCACGGGATGTCGACGAAACAGAAGCGGGAAGCTCATACTTGGATGATCTTACACAGGGTAGACCGAGATGCAAATATCATTTGTACGCCCACTGCAGCTGGAAAACAGCACGGCCAGCATGTATGTATCGATTCAACCATCAGCCGGTTACGAACCGTCTTCAGTCTCTATCCGATCCAAATTGAACCCGTTTCTGTTATTGAGTTGTTGCTGTAGACTGGCCAGTATGTCTTCCAACCTGCTCTTCAGGACGCCCGTCCGAGCTTGCGGAATTTGAATCTCCAACTCCGTTATTCTGCGGTTGAGTTCCTGGATCCATTCGTCCCAAAGTTCCGCTCCATCTTTGGCGGCTGCTTCGTCTTCACACTCCACTTGCGCATTCTCGCCAAAGTATTCTGAAGACTGTTGAGCCATCGACCGCTCCTTGATCGCAAAAACTACCTCTCGAATCCCAAACCAATTTTCAGCATGTCCTAATCCTCTCTTCTTTCTCTCGACCGTTACACTTGAATGGGGGAGTCGGTGGTCCTTACTCCATAAGCTTGCAACCTTTTTCACTGAATTCCCGTAGGCATCACGGCCCCAGGCTCCTAAAACAACTCTGTCCATTTGTTTGGATTAAAATATCCTCAGTACGGCCCCCAACTTCTTCTCCGTCAAGTCACTCGACTTCTGGTTGGCATAAGAGTGCCCATCCTTATCAAGGTCTGGAAATCTCAGCATTCCGGCACTCACAACTCCCACATTCTTTCTCTCCTTTCTACTCAGCTCATTTGCGTCGTCGATCCCGTCACGGAAGATTAGTACGTCAGGCATCCATATGCCTCTTACCTCAGGAAGGCGATAGTATTCCTCTCTCAGGGAAGGATATAGAGTCGTGCACATGCAGAGAAATTCCTCTTGGGATGTAGCGCCGTTGAGGAATCCCCTTGGCCGGAGGGGGGTTGCCATGTTCCAAGACCCCAATTCTTCCATTCTCATCTGACGTAGAAGTTGAGCCTGTGCCGCTAGATAAGCGCAACATCGCTGTAATCGTGTCCGCAATGACAATCTTGGTCTCCGGTGCGTAGTAGGAATAAAGAGGTTCCTTTCTCTGCTCGCGCAAGAGGGTCATTCTGTGGTGGGTCAACAATGAGTTCTGGACTTTCAACGCCTCTCCAGGTCGCGGATTGGCGGTTAGCAGGGATGGAACTTTGTTGATTGTTGCTCTGGCTTTCTTCGCTCGAACATCTCTGCGGAAAGCTTGGGGTCCCAGTACGATCGTCTGGCGTGTTCGTCCCATGATACTCTTGAGCTCTTTTGGGAACGATTTTAACAAAAGCGCTTTACGTCACAGTGTTGTAAAGACAGGCAAATGTAACCGTTTAGATGTCGTCGATCACATATTTTCAGTTCTTGATGTGTCTTGTCTGCTGTTGCCAATAGAAATCACTTGTGGCGAAAGAGGACCTATGTTCCTACGAACGAACTACTCTCCGCTCCTCATTCTCTTCTTTCTCTCTCCCCTTTCGCATTTAGCCAATTTGTCACTCCCAGCGTTGCATCCTTAATAAAGAGGCCTGCCATATAGAGGCCGGAGGTACATGGTCTCCCATAATATCTTTTCTCTTCTAGTATGCATTTACCCTCTTTAGGTCCTGGAACGCGAGAACAATGGGATAACCGAAGGGATCCGAGAAAGTGGAAGCTACCGAAAAAGCCCCATGCATGTCCAAATCAAGGAGTTGGGGCTACAAAGTCTCTTATAATCTTACTTTTGTGGGCAACCTCGATGTGAAGCAGAAGGCTGACGGGAGGTAACGGAACCAAATGAGACTTGGATGCCATGACCAACATCCATCAATCAAAATTGTCAAGGAGTCTACAAGTACGAAGTATTCCAAAGAAAAAACTGATGTCTTCGACCCAGGGAGGACGATTTTCGTACCATCTGTAAAAATATGTGTATCCGAGTGATGTGCAAATATCTAGACCTTATTATTCTGTTTCTCAGACGAAATCAATCCAGTTAAACCGTCGTATCGCCAGCTATACACCTCCCATGTCAACTGAAAGCAAGCTGAATATAAAGAAAGACATTCAAACTTAGGTGCGCCGCACCTGTCGACGCATTAGAAAAGAAGGGAATCGAAAAAAGCTGTAAGGATACTGGTCCCGTTCATCTATGTACTCTGCTTCCGCCACGCGAACCGCGAGCAGGTTCGTCCACCATCATCTTGTCACTGTACAGTCCGGTTTCATTGCGCGAGCCATTACCGTAATCGTCGTGTTGCCCGTTCTCACTGAATCCATAGCGGCCATCCTGAATTTGTGGCTCAGCTCGACGGCTCCGCTGACGCTCACGGTCTGCGAGTTCGCGCATAAGGTCGAAGGCCGATCCCCTTGGCGACAAAACGGATGTGGCTGACCCAGTTGGAATGCCCCCTAATGGTGCTTGTTTAATTCGGAGATGAAGGATGCGTCCATCGGCCTGAGAAAGGACAAGAGATGATTAGCAGCGTCACGGTACAATTTTGTGGACAGTGAGCAGTGCCGACCTTTCGGTTATCAAAGGCTGCAACCACGGCTTCTGCGCCGCGAGACTCTACGAAAGTCATTTCGGCTACAACTGAAGGGTACGTTGAGAGGATTCGGCAGTCCAACATTGTTCCTCCCACAGGTTCAAAGGCAGATTGGATATCGGCGGCGGAGGTTCCAGGTGCAAAATTGCTTCCTATGACGACGGTAGGTCCTGAGGCGCGTCCTTTTATACTGAATTCGGTGGTTTCGTCCTGAACGACGGCGTCAGATTGGTATTCGGAAGGGACCTGCTTCGCTAAAATCCGGTTTTCTCTATTTCGGCGATTATTCGCGGGTTTCATGCGTGAGGAGGTCGCTGCCGCACTGCCTGGCTTTTTGACACCGGAGGATGCGGACCTCTATCAAATAGACAATTAGCCATCACTCTTCGAGCAAGTGTTTCAGTGTGCCATGGCGCATGCCCTTTCCACTCTGCTTGCAAGACTCCCTCCTGCAGGCAGTTCTGACTTGGTCTGTATTCTGGAATCGGACGCAGTCAATCCTCTGTTCTTGCTAAAAATCTTGTCGGCCAGAGCCTGCTGCCTCCGCCGCTGGCGCGCTAAAGGTTGAAAAGCACATATGTTAGACGTCTATTTAAAGAGTATTAAGCAGAATAGATGCTTACCGGCCTGGATAATATCATTGAAGGACATTGTTTCCTTGTTCGCAGCCATTGATCCGCGCGGCTGTACACCTTGGTGGATGTGTCTGGCGCGTCGCAAAAACCTCGTTCTGTTCTGTCTGGGAAGAGTCGGGTGAGGTTCAGAAATGTATGAGCAGTAAAAGTACTAGAAGTATTAGCTGATATTGAGAAAGAAATTTCCTCCTCAGCAGCAAGGTGGAGAGTAGCTAAGAATTCACCTCTTTCTCTAGTAATTCTTTCTCAAACACCATCTCCATTGCCGCAAAGATCGAGAGCAGCTACCTGCCTGTTTCGGAATAGCTTTGTTATTTTTTACCGTTTCGTATCGTAACAAGAGTAAACCGACTAGCTTGATATGGAAATACAGAAGACTCTCAGGCTGGACCATCAGCTTGGCCGCATTCCTTGGAAGACTTCACCATCATCGACTTGCAACTTCACGAACAAAGTGCGACAACCCATGGATCGCCATCCACACAAAGTCGATTGAAGCATTAACATCTGTGATGCTGAATCTTAAACATGCGGGGTTACCCGCTCACCAACGATGGTTCCTCATCTGAACCTAGGACCCCTCCTTCCCGAGTCCCAGCCCTGGCCGCAACTCTGGCAACTTTTAGACGGAGTAGGTGCGAGTAGAAGCAGAGCCGGAGAGAGTTTTCTCCTCGACTCTGCTTTCGTATTGTTCTTTTTTTTCTTCTTTCTTTTCTTTCCAAAGACACAGGCAGACAAATCACCTTTCTGTCTTTCTCCTTTCTAGATCGCAGCGAGGAATCCCAAACAAGATCGGAGTTTCGATCCCCTTCTCTTATTCCTTAATTTCTTGGAAGGCGGGGGTATTTTGTTCTGATGGCGTCTCTGTGGCCCAGACGATTCAGTCGCGACTCTCAGAGAGAGCAGCTGAAACGGGCGCAACGAGAACAAACAGGACTTTCCTGGAGTTTGAAGCTCTTTGGTGGATACGGGCCAAGTAAACGAGAGCATGCGTGGGTGTAGATTTTCAAATCCAAAACCAACGATATTCTAACTCAAGCAAACTGTTGCAGGGGACGGAAATTCATCGACTGTGAGGAAACGCAGGAGGCCCAGTATCCAATATATGATCCCAAAGATCCAAGACACAATCCCCATGCCCGTAAGAAACACGGAACAAGTGGACGCTGGAAGTCAGCTGAAATAAGCAGCTGTTATTCAACGACAAAGGCTTGTTCTTTGACAAATCCTCTCCGACGTGCTGGAGCAACTGTTGCTATATTTGCTGAAAGTATACGGCCCAAGGCAAAGTTCCGTCGTTCACCGCTTCGTCTCCAGCAGGGTATCACCTCTGACCCAGAATATCACGATGAGGCTTCTTCGGATTTCTCTCTTGCGAGCTCGGGAGAGGCTGAAGAATATGTTCAGCGTAGTACAGGAACCCGTGTTGTGACGAGGGAGTTGGTCAAAGGCAGGACCGATGCTCCTCGCCCGTCTTCGGCGCCTTGTCGTCCGGTGAGAAAATCACAATCTGTTAGTACCCGTGCAGTTCGAAGATTGGTCGTCCCTCGATGTTTCCGCCCCTTTCCGCTTGACCACGTCACTTGCCAAACCAACAATGAAAATAATCTAACCCTGCCCTCAAAGTTCCCTGAAACACCACCTCCCGCATACAGTCTTTACGATCAAAATTGTGACACTCGCGGGTGCTCGGATCCCTGCTTGTAACCTCTGGAAATACAAGCATAAGCGCCGCGGATTCAGCTCACATGGAAAATAGGGTAAGAAGTAATCATCAGCACCCGAGCCTTTATTCTGAAAATGCGCTTTCCCGTGAATTTTCCGGGGTTCCCTCGTGCGGCGACTGTGTTCTCTACCAATGCGTGTGCTGGTGGAACGAAATTCAATGAAACAAGATTTCTGTTAGATGCCTGCCGGATAGATTTGGTTGAATCGAAATCTCACTTGGTAGATATGGAGAAAGTTCTCTTCGTCTGATATCCCGAGACAACAACCACATTGTGAAAACCCTCGTTCCGAAGCTACCACAAAACTTGTCTTTGTCTTTGGATGTTGATAAATATCGCACTGCTTGTGATCCGCAAGATTTTGCGAAAGAAGCAAGTCTCTCTTTCCTGCCTTGGTTAGCCTCGCTTGGAGCTTTGCGTCGTGAACACGATGAACAGGGCTGTTTCTTGGACATACTCGAAGACGGAGTTAACACACAAGAGGTATCGGAAGTGGAAGCACCAGTCTCGACGAAGACCGGCATTTGCCACGTCGATCAACATGAAAACCTGGCCAGTGCCCTTTCAGGCTGCACAAGCGAGTCTTCCCGGGCAGCCTTTCCTGCCACTGCTTGTCACCAGAGGGATGGGTGCGAAATTCAAGACAACTGCTCTCTAACTTACCATTCTCGACTCTCTGTGCATCTTCTGCCAGACCTACGTTCCACACACTGCGCCGATCCTGAACCTGCATTCAAATGAATGTGCACTATCTGCTTCGGGAGCAGTTTAATACGTCTGTTAGTGCAGGTTATCCACTCGAGCTTTCCATACCACCGTTACAAAGCTCTCTGCGGTTCGCAGTTGAGGCTATCGACAGACTGACTGGCTTTGAACTGCCAGACTCTGAAGACGGACGACAAGATCAAGGCTGTATCGTAAGTTTGCGATCTCAAAGCTCCCCTGGTCACAAGGCATGTTAGAGCAGCGGGACAGACAATTCAGGTCGGAATGATCCGACAAACAACATTACGACGGTAACTGGTCTCGGTTCGATGACAAGTGCCTCTGAGACTGTGGTGGCAATGACAGACAAGTTGTAGGTACTGGGTATCATATTATTTGGCCTAATCAGTGGCTTCTTCGTGGCTGTAGGCTCCAAGATTAAGTTCCTATCTGCGTTTACCCTTTGTCCACATTACAACGAACTGCTTTTTCTCATGAACCCCCAGACCCACTCTTTTAACTCGACCTAGTCGGGCGAGAGCCTCTGCTACCTGCTCTAGCAAGGCATCCTGCACGGTGCTTAGAGGATCTTCTGACTTTAAAATCCTGTCTTCATCCATTATCCTTCGTCCCTGTGCATTAGAGCTCGATGGCCATGCAGACTCCGCGCTTTCTATCGCTCTCTTCACAGTAATGGGCTCCGCAATTCGAACTCGAATATAATGTGTTGGTTTGCTGAGCAAGTTCCACAGGAAGCTAAAATATGTCCTGGGAACAGGTGTCGTGATGTCTGCCGGAGTGTAGCGCAAGCTAATGGGAAATATCTTTGTCTCTGGAGAAGTGGTAATGAGTGAGGGACTAAGCTGCAGTATCCCTTTGCCATTTGTGGTCGTGCATTCCGGAAATACAGCAACGCACCGGTTTGGGTGACGTTTGAGAAGGGTCACGATATCTGTTAGTGTTGCAGAAGGAGGAGGGTCAAGTTGCGGAACAGAGAAGGCATGAAAGATTGCCTGCAAGAGGGATATCTGGCGGACTTTGCGTGTTGAAGGGTAGGAGATTGTGAATATGGGGTTGAAGATTGCAGCAAGGCAAAGGGCATCAAAGGGAGAAGTAAAGGAAGAGGCAATGACAGTTCCTGGATGTGGCAAGCGAGAGGAATGCTGCGCGAGGGAGCTGTCAAGAAATTAGCAAAGATTCGGCCATTATCAGGACTGCAATTCTCTTGAATTGTGTACAGGAAAAAACAACATACCCCCTCCGGACACCTTCAATCTGGAGATCGATCCACCATATCCCGGAGATCCCCAAAGTAATCCACAATGACACCTTCATAACCAATGATCTAACAGGGAGCCATTGGAGGATGGTGAAATACATGATGCAAGCAGAGAGCAGCAGCGGCAGTCGCAGGCAGAAGAGGAACAGGTGGAAGAGAAACGAGACAGGCTGTATTTGGCCAACAATGGGCAGAAAGGGAGCAATCCCTGAGGCTGGACAGCAGTTTGTGTTAGTAGAAGAACAGTAGATAACCAGAAAAGTTCCCATGTGTGTGGTGTGTGTGTGCAAGCTTATTCCATACCGCGATCTCGAAACTGTGTATACTTTTCCATGGCGGATTGACTGGCAGGGAGTGGAAGCACTAATTTGGGGCAATCAATCAGTCCACGCGGCAGCAGGTGACCTTCCTGCCCTGCATAAGCCAGAACTGCGACGGTAGCTTCCTAAAACCGCCACTCACGAGCTCTGTCGTCTATTTGACAAGGTCGAGGATCAAGACTGAAGATTCATCACAGTCTCGATCTTCCCACATCATCGGGGTGGGAGCGGAGATACAATATTCCGCTGGCGGATCAACTCCACGTTCCACTTTTGGAATGAAGCTGGGAAAAAGGAGAACAGCAGCTTCTCGGATCCACTATGTGGCCCTTGACGTACAATTCCTGCCTAAGAAATTACTAGTTCCAGTGAGGTACTGGTGACAACCCACGTCCAGTAGTAAACCCGATTTTCAATTGTAGACTCTAGTAATGTTTGGTTGTAGGCAGGTTGGCTATGTAAGCGTGCAGTTGTGTTAACTATATTTTATAGTGCGTTGCAAAAGGGTTGTCAAAACACGATTTTTTTGACGTGTGAGCCACACACAAAATTGTAGATACATAGTAGGAGTCACCAAAAATTCCCATATAAACATTATATTGATAGAAAGATGATAATTTATAAGATTAATCTCTTTAATTTCAACAATTATTATGATAATTGATGTCTGACAGCAGATAAAAGATATAATAATCAAATATATGAAATGAAGAATAATCAGTATATGAATACAATTCTATTGAAAAATATGTGGGCACCCATTGATTCTATATATCATTCAAGTAGAGTAATTGAAAGTTGTATAATCTCTGAAATAGATATTTGACATACTAGAAGCTTGATAATCAATTCTTCTTTTGCTTGACTAATTTTATATGGCATTTTACACATAATTAGGTGCAAATTTGAAGGGTTTCAGATTTCACTTTTTTGATGATTCCTACCATCTACAACTTTGTGTGTGGCTCGCGTACGCCAAAAAATCGTGTTTTAACAACCCCTTTTGCAACGCACTGTACTCCGTAGTACCACTCGGTCCTCCTGTTTCATCCGGAAAAAAAAAGTATGCTGCCTTAACCCCTGCTCCCACGTCCATCTTGTTGTAAAAATTGTGCCAATAATACCTATCTCAGAGATTTGCACTGTTGAATTTTCTCATAATTACAGAGTACAAATGAGGGGAATTGTGGGTAGAAACACCTGTAAGCTACAGTAAGTTTACTTTTCTAAACACAAATACTCTAAGGGTGCTACAACTTCATAGATAGGGAAATTAAAATAAAATAAAAATAAAATGAAGACTCCAGAAAGGAGAACCAGAAACCAAGTAATCTCCCAATACCGTCGCAGTAAGGGAAAACAAAGGAAAGGGGGTGATGTTGCTTTGAACCCCGAAGACCTGGGTAAGGATAATGAGTGGAAGAAAGTTAAAAGGAAGAAGACTGTGTAGATAATGGTTGGAACGTAAAAGTAATCGAATTAAACTTTAGAAAGAGAGAGAGAGAGAAACCATAACATGACGACTTTGAGAGCAAAGTACACAAGAAATGCAGCATCATTGCAGAAAAGAGACGCATAGAAAATGCGACATGACCGAGCATACAATTCGAAACCAAAGAAGCAAGAGCAAAGGAACTGGTGGAACTATCCCCATGGCTCGTAAATTTTAAAACTAATTGAAAAAGAAGCCTGGGAACTATTCCGGGTATTCTCGTTTTTGAAATATCCATGAAGAAAAATCAAAGAAAATGCACGTAGTACTGCAGAGTACACCGCCACAAAGAGCCCAGACGACAACACCTTTTTCCCAGGCAATGCGTATTTTTTGCCCCCATCTTCTCGCGTAGGTCATGACGCTTTTGTTTAATCACGCAACTCCGCAAGGGCGCTGGTTGATCTCCTTTATCAGACCTGAGTTTCCATGGCATTCGAAAAAGTATTCTAACGGTGGTTAGTGCACACGGGGCTTAGTGTCATTCAGGAAGTTTCCACGGGATCCTCGTCCTTATCTCCAGACTTCGTTTGGTTAACCGCCGGGGTGGCCTTTGCCAAAGAAGGGGATGTCGGGTTCGAAGGGGGTGAGGTCGCTAGACTGTCTCCATCCAAAGCAGCCAAGGCACTGATTTCAGGGTAAAAAGGAAAATTAGCCATTCCAGTCCACAGATCGGGTTTCACCCAGAGGTTCAGGAAGGGAGCACTGCAATCCTCACCTAAATGCATTTGTAGAGGACGCAGACTCCTTTTCGTCTTTCTTGTCCTTTCCGCCGGGCGTGCTAGTTCGACTGCTGGCTCCACTGTCCTCGCTCCCGCGAACCAGGTTACCACCAGGGCCAAGGTTCCTACGGCCGCTGCTGCTCCGAGATCCGAACATGCTAGGAGGTGCAAAGGATACGGGCTGATTGGCACTCCTACCAGACTTCAGGCGACGAAGATCATCGGTCCCAACCTTGCTGGAAGCATAATCTGGTGGTGGCGTCTGGTTTCCGAAGCCAGTGTAGTTGCGAGCATCTCCACGACCAAGAGGCGGACGACCACCACGGTTGGCCTGCTGGCGCGCTCTCTCCATTTCTTGCTCTTGCTGAGCACGAGCAGCCTAAAAAAAGTATGTCAATGACTGAAAGAAAATAGAAAGGAGATAGGGGGATTGACGTACCTCTTCTCTGATTTCCTGAATGGTCTTGGGACCCTTTTCGGCATCCTTTGATTTCCACTGGGCCTTCCGAAGATCAACAACATCCTGATACGCAGTTAGTAACGATTCCGACTAAGAGAGGAAGTAGCAACAAACCATAAGCATGAACCTGTGTCTGCTAGAGATGGCAGTACATTGAATCATCATGTTAATGCGGACGAAGTAAGCGTCCATCATGCTGCGACCTTTCTCGGATTGGTCGAGAGCACCACCAATGGTCCGTAGCAAGCTGCATAAGCTTTCGATCTCCGATTCGTCGGGGACGTCATGGTAATCGACAAGTTTCTTCACGCACTCGTGCATAATTCGCTCTGTTAGCATTCCAAGCTTGAAGAGCTCACCGATAAACTTGACCAAGCCAAGGCCACGTCTCTTGGCGGCGGCCGCACGATAATACTCGTCAGACATCATGGCTGCTTCTTCAGTGACACCCTCTGGCTTCTCCGGAAGGTTGACCTTCCAACCCCGCTCGAATTCTTCCTGACAGCGATTGAGCAGGTATTTGCGGAAGAGACTACCACCAGCGACCACATTTCCGTTCCTGTCCCGAATATTCTCATCCTTGATTTCAGGGCTCATGCTTTCAAGCATACGCATACAGAACTTGGCATACATGGACGCCCAGTGGGCCTCGTCCGTGGCCTTTTCGAAAGTGAGTTGGATGACCTGCCGGAGAGTGCGACCGTCCGTTTCGTCCTTGGATTGCGCAACAATGGCCAGAATTTGGTCTGAAATTTTGTCGAATTTCTCAGGCGTCATCTTGTTGAGAGCTGCCTTAACCTTACCCTGTACGACGTCAGGCGGGAGGTGTCCATCGCCACCGGGCGCTGGGCCAGCGAGTTTGTTCTGGCCAATGCTCCGAGGCTTCCATCCAGTGGACGAGGTAGTCAAAGGTTTAATTTCGACGTTAGCTGTGAGAGGCATGGCTTTGTTAGTGTCTTCCTCTTTCTTTGCAGAGGACTTCTCACGTCTGCTTCCAGTTCGTGTGCTACCACGGTGGCTGCCCACACGAGGAGATCCAGGCTGTTGTAGAGCAGCATTTGAAGAGGCCGTCCGGCCCATACCCGCGCCCATACCCACACCACGGGGGAATTGTCCGAAAGCGCCCCCACCAACTCCAGGTGCACGAATGACTCCAGGGAAACGATCTCCAGTTCCAGGAGTAGGCGCTTGCGATTTACCGCCCTGACCGAATGTTCCCATGGCAGCGAAGGGAGAGGGGATAGCGCCACGAGTACTGCTGCCCCGGCCACCCAAAGCGTGACCCCGAGGGGATCCCCGCGCGGTGTCGCTCGTGCCATCGCCAAGAGTCTCCTTCAGCCTATTTTCCCAGTCCAAAAATGGCTTCTCTTTGAAGACATTCTGGAACTGAAGCAAGAACTCCTTGTTATACTGGAGCCTCCGTTCGGTAGGAACGGGCGGAGAGATAGATGGCGGATAAGAAACCTTGTTCGGATCTTCAAGAAACTTTGCGGTTTGTAAAGACTTCATAGCAGCACTAGGCTGTGGCGGTTCAGAAGTTTTGACCGTTTCCAGTTTCAAAGAAGTAGGCTTCTCTCTTTTCACAGCACTCGCTGGCCTCTGAGGTGGTCCCATCGAGGTTTCGGAGGCAGGAGTTGCAGCGCCGCTTTCAGGAGTAGGGGCAGCTGGGCTTTCGGTCGAGGTGGGTGTCTGCGAACGCCTTCCCTTCAGGAGAGCTGCAAAGGCTTCTTTCTTGGCTTCATCACCTTCTTCCTGCAACTTCTTCAATCGCGCCTCTTCACGGGCTTCAGCCTCAGCCTCAGCCTGCTTCAAGCGCGCTTCATACTGCTCCGCTTCCTCCTTGGCCTTGCGTTCTGCCTCTTCTTTCTCCTTCCGCTTCCTTTCTTGATAAGCCCGCTCAGCCGCTTCTTCCGCAGCTTCTTTCTCTGCCAACTCACGCTCAATGGCATCAAAATCTATCTCCTCTTCCTCGGGCTCGGCAGGTTCCGGTGCCTTGGCTTCCTCTTTTGATTCAGTTAAGGATTCTACTTCCCCTGGGCCCGCCGTCTCGCTCACAGGGGCAGGTGTTTCTTCTTTGGATTCCTCAGTTTGTTTCTCTTCCTTTAATTCCTTCGTTTCCTCAACTTTCGTGGTCTCTTTTGCTTCCTTCTGTTCCGTTTCTTCCTTTGGTTCCTTCACCTCCTCAGCTGCTTTCTTCTCGGCCTCTTCTTTCTCTTTTTGCTGTTTAAGCTCAAGAGCCTTCTTCTCTTCAGCTTCCCTCTTAGCGTTTTCGGCCACACGAGCTATTGCATCTCGGAAACCCTGCTTTTTCTCCTCACCGCTTTGACCTTTATCTGACTGGTCTTGGGGTGGCGGCGTCGGGGTAGGGGTCGTGACTTTGACAGGCGAAGGGGTAGCACGAGCGGGAGACGCAGTCGCTTTGTCAAAGGTGACTACGTTACCGCTCTGATCTCTGATCGTAATGCCTCCAGATTTCTTAGGGGGGACAACAAACTGGGATGAAGGCTGAGGGTTAGTGGGCTGACTAGGATGATGAGGATGACCTTGATTAGCAGAGATTGAAGGAGCCTGGTGATGACCAAGACTAGAGTTTGGTCGGTCGGATGCGGATACTTGCGATGGAGAGCGTGAAAGAGGGGTGCCTTGGGCAGGGTTGCCTGGGATGAACGGTTGGGCGGGATGGGGAACCATAGGTCGAGGTGACGACGGCGGCATATACGGCATCTGAGGCATGGGGTACGTAGCACCTGGGTAATAGTAATCGTAACCACCGGGCGGAGCGTAACCCTGAGATTTCACCATTGTCAGATAATGTTCAAAATTGCCACTTTCTGGTGACAGAGTTGGAGGTGGAAGAACTGGTGTTGGTGGAGGTTGACAGTAATGTGCTGAATTGAAACGGGAACCATTGTATTTTGAACGGAAATGACCACGGCTGAAAGACTGGGAGGGGGGGTGTTGCTTTACAGGTTGAGGGCCCATTTGCGGGTATCCATATTGCTGCGGTGGCATTTGCGGACCAGGCATGGGAACGTGGGAGACGGGGGGTGTAGCGGGATTCGCATTCGACATCGCTGGGCTACGATTAAAGCTTCCATATGATCGATGCTGTCCGTACTGATGACCCATGCTCGGTCCACCTCGGTGCTGGTTCGAAGTCGACCTGAAACCCGGACTGGGGGAATACCCCATCTGGTTTTGCTGATAGCCTCTATTACGGCCGCCTTGTGAGGGATATCCACCACGGCCAGGACCTCCGGGAACGTTGTATCCGGCCATATCGCCATGGGCAGAGTGCTGCGACTCTCGTCGGTAGTGACCTGGCTGGGCATTGGGACCTAGCGGGCCTTGCGGGCCTTGAGGGACCTGTCTCACCGAACGCTGAAGGAGAGGAGAAAAGAACAGTCAGCCATAGATCGACAAAAAGAACCTAATAGTGGCAAGTATTAGAAGAAGAATCAAACAAGTTCTTACGTTCACGTCACTCTGATCGCCACTTGGGCTGCCGAAGTTCAAGTTATTTCCCTGACCCTGCAGAGACGATGGTGGCCGACCACCACTGACAAGGGGTTGGGGAATGGGAGAGGGGGAAGCATCTGGAGAGGTTATGCGTGTATTAGCTGCTCCTGCGACGCCCAAATTCTGCTGATTTTGGGTAGTCTCAGAGTTGCCCGTAGAGTGTGATTCCGGTGTATCTAGGGAGCCGAAACGAATAGGGTTAGAGCGACCAGCGGGGCCTCCATTGGGCCTGTAGCCAGAAGTGCCCGCTGCGCTGATCGTGACTGAGGGTTTTCTAGCATGGTCACCAAAGGTGTTTCCGTTGACGATGGTCGGGCCACCGGCAACGGGGGGCTGATTCTGCTGCATCGAGAATTTACCGTTCACAGAAGTTGTAGAAGGCGACTGGCCATGCTGCAGCGTTTGTCCAGAGGTTATATCGGATTCTCCAGCGCGCGCCTTGTCGCTCACAGCGGACTGTGCGAACGATTTCTTGGTCGCGTTACCGGACGGTCGAGGGGCAGCTGGAGTAGGAACAGGTGACAAGGATGACGTCTTGCCACTGGTCGACACGGAGGGTGAGGAGGTCACACTAGTATTACTTTGACCCAGGGTATGGAAGTTTTGATTCTGAGGATTCGAGGTCATTAGACAAGGCGATCTAACGTGGTGAAAGGAGATAGCGATAGTCCAACCAAAGAGCGAAGTCTAGGGTCAAAAATTCGGGATGTTGGTTTCCAGCTGATACCAGATCCAGCTCGACACCAGTTCTGACGCCCGAAAAGGGTGGAAATGTTGCAGGAACGGAGGGTGAGGCGTCGCAAAGCCTTGTGCTATAAAACACAAACTAGAGGTAGAGACGACGCTGGTCAGCGACGTGGAACAAACACCTTTTGAGAGTGTGGATGTGTTGATCAAGGATACAATGACCACGATCAGAAGTTGCGTCTTTTTTCAATAATGAAATATGCAGTTTGCAGGCGAGTTTAATAGGATTGCTCGAGAAGATCGATGGACTGGGAGAGGCGGCGAAGAAATTTTACCTTTTTGTGCGGTAAGCCAGTGAAGCACTCAGCAAGGAGCAGATGTGAATCTGTGGCCACCTCCGCACAACAGCAAAGATGGATAAAATCAAAAAAGGGAAATAAAAAAGGCGGATAATACAGAAATCCTGTAGAGTCCGCAGACTTCCTGTTTCAAAAAGAAGAACAGGATCCGCAGGAGGGTGATGAAATGGTGCTGTTTTGGTGTTAAAGAAGTTAGAAGGAAGAGGTGGTGGTGAAGTTGCCAGGCAATTTTTTCTTTGGCGCACTGAAGGAGCCTACCGCTGCTTACCTACAGTGCATGTCCAGCGAGAAGCAGGTGAAGCAGGTATGGCTCGTACCCGGTGTAACAGCCTTTTCAGTACGTGGTCCTCCGTACTTCCACACCATTTCCAACGAACACCAGCAGTCACGACATCTCTCCATCCAAAGTAATCTGCTATACTTTTTGAGAGGCCGTCGAAAAAAAGCTCGAAATTTCAGAAGCGCAGATGCTCAGCAGTCTCATTTCCCCGCGACTGCTCTAATTGACTTGTTCTCTCTCAAAAGAAGTGTCCAGCTTCTCGTGTGGCGGATTTCGTACAGAATACAGAATAAGAGTATTGTACATACGTTGGTTGACATCATATTCTATACACCACTGATTCCTCAAGTCCGATTACGACAATCCCAACACTGCACAATTTGGACCATGTCCTCGAACAATTCTGTTTAGCTTGTTTGACTTTATAATATATATATATTATATTATATGCTAACAAGCTCTAAATTGTAGAGACAATACAAAAGTTGCAATATCGACTTCGGTACGTGTGTACTGAGTGATACGGAAGAGTGAAACACCTCAAAACAGTAGTAAGGTATCCAAACAGAATCTCCAATCTTCCCACACATTCTCTCTCCTCATGGAATAAAGCCCTTCGAAACAGTTTCGCCAGAGTCCTTACTGTCGTTGTACATAGTACTGGCAGGGGTATAGTGGGGTGACGAATGGTCTTCGAGGGCCCAAGTCTCTGTCAAGACAGCGCCACTGAAACATGGAGCCTTCCAACAAGAGGGACGTACACCGAAGATTGCCCTTCTTCCGCACCTGGGGGGCAGGGGCATCGTCATGACTCATGACTTACGGTCGCTAGTTATGCAAAGACTTGATCATTATTTAATTGGACATGTTGGGAGCCGTTTGGAGAGAGGATGCAGTGTGCGTCATTTAATAGTTCAGTAGTACCTACTACCGATAGTAGTAGTAATCTTCATCGATAGCATCGAGGAGTTTACGGTCCATAAAGATCGTACTGGGAATAATACAGATTAGTGGGCTAATCTTGTTGGCGGGCTGGAAAGGAGCATGTGAGACAAAATTCCATTCCTAAGACGACGGATGACGGGCGTCATAGGAATAGTTACAGCGAGGAACTCGAACCCCAGTTTTCGTAGCACCCTCCTCGAAGTTTCTGCGTCTGGAGAAAAGGCGTTGACCTCCGAAAAGACCGGCCCTGGAGGACTGCAGTCTCCAAGGTCTTGTTTACATCTGAAGCCAGTCACTGCGGCTCAACTGCATGGCCTGATGAACTCTTATTGGCGGCTAAAAGACTCCATGACTTCATCGACCAAATCGTGCACAACCCAGCAGCAAGCAAAGATCTAGTATGGTGCGTGACTTGTATTAGTGTTCGCTCTTGGACGTAAGCTTTTTCTCTCTTCTTCGCTGTGAACTCAAGCCCATGAGCCAGTGGTCTCGAAAACCCCTTAGGATCTCCGACAAATCGGAGGCAGAGATCTAACATTCCTCCAGTGTCATGTGCATTAAGGTTATAACTGTGGATGTCTCTTTGATCGTGTTACCCAGAGCACGAACGTACATCACATGAGACTCAGGATGATGGCTGATACAGAGATATCGCACCCTGCTGAGCGTGGTCGTACGGTATGCCGCATCACAATCCGGCCATTGCTCGAGGCACAGCGCATACACTCAAGTCCGCAGGAGTTCCAGAGGCAGTAATCGCGGATATTAAATTCTATCCCTCCAATACAACAAAGCAGTCAGCCGGCACTCCGAAAAACCCAGCGAGGCACCCATCCCGACCAATGAAAGATAAATAGACGAAGAGTCATTCCGGTCTAGAGAAGCTGGTTCATGTGACATGTGTTCATTTATCGCCTACGACTCCTCCTTCCTCCATAATAACCGTCATCGTCCCTATCCAGCGATGACGAGATGCCAAGATCATCAGCGTCGATGTTCTCAAACGAGTTCTCGCTCCGGTTCTTCCTCAATCCGTGGCCCTCGAATTCATAGCTCGTTCCGTAGGCTAGGTGATCGTTAGCTCCATCACGCGTACCAAGGCCCTCACGTTCGCGGTCCAGCAAGGACATGAAATGCCCAAGCCTTTCCTGCAAAGAGGAGATATATCGCTCCCGCTCTGCTCTCGGTGCGGAGGCAATGTCGCCTGGAAGGATGCTCTCGGCAGTACTGGATGATCCTGCTCGCGTATCACGAGACTTCAACGTGGAGCTTAGCGTAGAGCTGAGTAGGGAATACAGTTCGCTGGCTGGAGCTGCAAGATTAGACGCGCTTGCGGCGGGTAAGTTGAAGCGTGACAAGAGGGTCTGGGCATAGTACGCTGCGTTGCTTGAAGTGGTCGCGGGAGCCGTGGCCTCAACCGACATGGTTGGCGGGAGTCCAAGGACCTTCTCTCTGAATAGGTCTATAGCCTTGTATAATTGTTGAAGGCCAGCGGATTTGGCGCGCTCATGAGTGCGTGCGATGAATTGTTCGATTTCCCTTTCGTGGTGAACGAGATATGGCTCGACATATTCCAAATATATCTTCGTTGCTCCTTGGGTCTGAGGTAGGACGAGATATGAGAGGACGAATAGACGAATCCAGCTGTAAAATGGAAACCTATATGAGAGTGAGATATCAGATAAACGCTGAACAAGAACGAAAAAGCTCGCGACAGAAACCGGATTTTCAGAATCCATGTCAAAATTGCTTACCATCCGATGATAAAATATGTCCACGATTCAACAAGTAAAAGAATCGACAGCACCACCCAGTACATCAACCATGGCGCTACCTGTGCTAGACTCGACGTGCGGATGGCTTTGTACGAAGCGAAGATGGGGAAAAGAATTGACACGACAGAGCTTAGGCAGCACAGATAGTTCAATTAGCCATGGAATGTTCCGAGAGGGTTGCGTTGTTCAGTAGCGTGGGCATCAGCGAGTGAAACTCACGATAGTATATCTGCAACGATGCCAAACATCTTGTGAAAAGGTCTGATGCACTCAAAGCTTAACAATCACTTCGATATAGACAAATAAGAAGCGTCTTGTATAGATGGATCAAAACGATGGTATGTGTCGCATATGTGAAGGAAAAAAGATCTTTTCTCCGCCCGTGGACGACTAAAGGAAAAGCGGAAGAGCTCGAGGAACCAGCCCGAGGACAAAGATGGCTGATAATAACGTGCCCTTCAAAGCATGTAAAACCGATGGGAAGCAGAGCTAACCAGGAAGCCAATAAGGTGAAACAGAGTGCATGGATGTGTGCGCTGAAATGTGGTGGTTCCTTCGAAGAGTGAAGGGTGATGATCTCAGCCAACAAGCGCACGCTGGATCGTCATTCGGCAGCTCTAAGCCCTAAGAATTTAACTTCATGGGGCAAGCAACTCGGCCTTGGCAGCAGCCTTGCAGCCTTGCAAGACTGGCAAACACGCCTTGGCCTTATATTCTTGGCCAACAGTCGTACTGGAGACAGAAAGATCATGGAAGACGTGTTCCGAAAGAGCACCTTGTACATACAACTTGGTTACTCATTTCCACTTTGTTGCCACTGATACCCCAGATCAAACTGCCTCGCGACTTGTGAAAGCTTCACTCTCGCTCAATGCTCACACAGCGAGAACGTATCCTCGTGCCAGGCATCGACGACTTTTCTCCGAAATACCTTCCTCTCGTCCATCAGTTTCACCCGAATTTCCTTGGCTACCTCTTCAGTAAATGGGGCCCCGTCCCGATTATTTTCCACCATAAGTTGCAACTCCGCAGGCAACCTTCTGAGGACTTGCTCGCTCCACTTCGTCTCTCGCTCCCACCAGTCCCGGCGCTGTGGCGGAACATGCGCTGTTGATAAGATCTTCAGGTTCGGATCAACCAAAAACAGCGCAAGAATCTTCCGGTGTCCTGGCCTGGTTTTATCGGCAAGCTCGAACGGAAGGACCTTGTGCATGAAGACATTAGGGAAGGTCAAAAGTCGGCCCTCTTTGCACTCGACGCTGCCCACATCTTGAACCAGAGGATCGCCATTCTCGCATCCATAGTACTCCTTGAGCCAGCGATGATCATCCTGCTCATAGTCATACTCTACCGCGTACTCGGATACGTGCTGTCGAAACGCGAGGCGGGACTCCGTGATATTGTCTGAGTCGTAGTAATACAGGGCAGTGGCGCAGATTCGTTCATTCTGTCGGGCAGTCAAGCAAGAGTGCGTCAGTTCTCACATGGCTAGCATGGCTAGACGAATGTAATCCTTTTGGCAAAGGGGGTTGTGTGGATGGGGAGGGGATGAAAAAGACGTTTACATACCAACTGACCCTCAACATGCCACGTCCCGCCTGAATACTTCGGTTTCTCAGGCGTTAAATGGATATTGGCCAGCTTCACAATGACCTGCAGATTGTTGTAATCGTTTTCAAGTCTGACCGAATACGACTTCTCTCGCTTGTCTTCAAGGTCATCTATCTCACCACCACCATAAAATCGTTTCATTTCTGGCAAGATATACCCAAAAATTTCTGGTTCAGGTGGAAGAAGGGGCCGCTCATTTTTCCAGACCTCCATCCGGTCCCAATAAGCGTCAGAGTCTTCGTCATCAAGTTGTTCGGGCTGTGTTTGATCTTCTTTTCGGTATATAGGACCCCCTATACTAATTCTCAAGGTCTGTGGGCATCTTAAGGTTGAGAGTGTCATATTCCACAGAGGAACCACACGGGTTATTATCCGTTCAATGACTGCGTAAAGGTCTCGATGGTCACGCGGATGCAAATTGTTGATATAGCTGGTAATCTCGCAGCGATAGCTTCCACGGCTATCTTCAGTTTTCTCGTCTTGGGTTTGCTGGGGCCTAAAGGCCACCTCGCACGGCAACCACTGGAAGTTCTTACTATAGTGAGAAGCTTGATTGAACTCCCTGTTTCTCCTACGCTGTTCCTTCCCCACCTCCGGTATTTTAGGGAGAACCTCGCCTTCGCCCGTTCGAGAAAGCGCCTCGTCGACAGAGATGGGCGGCCCAGCGACGACACGACTCTGAGAATATACTAGAGGGTAAAGTGATGGATGCACCAGGTCAAGAACCTGATTATTTGAGCCTGGATGCCAATCCTTCTGTTTCTCAGGGACATCTTCAAGCTTGGCTGCAGCAGCTCGCAGCTCAAGCTTGAGAGATTCAGGGATAACGCTGTCGGATTTGACAACTCCAGTATCGTATGCAACAACAGCACCAGTCTTCTCAAAGACCTTTGCTTTGTATTTTAGTTCTTTGTCCATGAAGTCGAACATTTCCTCAGAAATGTCCAGTGAGTCATTCTCAAGTAGCTCAGCTCGCCATTTTGCTGCGATCGCTTCATCAAAAACCTGCAGACCCATCGTGAGCTAAGGGCCGAACGGCGCCACTGACGTGGAAAACGAACCTTCTGGTTCCAATTTGGTTTATCTGTAATGCTATCCATGACCTTCATCATGGTGAGCTCACGCAGCGAAGTGGGTGGGCGCCTATGTGTGTTCAATTGATCAGCAGCCGATGCCTCTCAATGCTTTTCATCCAGTCGCTCGCAGAAGTCTATTCATCCAGTTATAACTCTCTGGAAGAGAAAGGGTCTCAGCATACTCCCATTGTCCGTCCAGTGCATTCGGAAACAGTTCTTTTTTGTCCTTGATCGCCTTCGACCCAGCCTGTTTCCCCGGAAATCCAGTTGGCAAGGAGAAGGCGGAAAGGAATTCGTCAAGCCCGGTGCTGCACATTTTGGATAAGAGTCAATCGAAGTTAAGGGGAAGTTGAATGCAGAATAATCGAAGTTTCAAGGTGTTTTGCTGTCAGTGTCGGTTGGGTTGATTAATTTGAAGGTGTACGAAGAGGCTTGCGGAGAGCTTGTAGTCACCGTTGCTTGCCCCTTTATACAGATTTCTGGATTCCAGGAAATCATCCATGCCCTTCAGGAATCTGTTGTGGATGAAGAGGACCGAGTTCGATTGCAGGCAGCAGCGGTGGGGTATCAGCTCAATGATGCCAGCATTTTTAGCTCAGTGGTGACGGGACACCTCGACATCTAAAATGTTCATCAAACATTTTGTCACTTAGCTGATCAGTGCTTCATTACCACTTAACCTTCTAACCTCCCTTAAGATACTCAAATAGTATTATATACTAGATTCTCACTCTCTAATCTCCTAATCCCTTCAACCACCCCACCCTCTTCCCCTAAATCCTCGAGTATGGTGGTTGTGAAGGAAAAAGATTCATCGATCATTGACCGTTCTGCTAGTCCTGTAGGTCGGGTGTGTATTGGGATCGACCTGTGATGAACTATTTTCCCCAACGATCACTGAGCTGAGAGCTGAGGTGACCCTGCTTGAGAAGAGGAGAGAACGACCAATTGAGGGCCCTCACTTGGACCCCAACTCACGCGGAAGATGGGAAAGAGGTTCTGGGAAGGCCCAGTCTCGGAGGTGTCACGCAACAACGCTATGCCGCTTTCGGCCACGCTAGTGTTGGAGATGTGCGGGGAACACCGTGGCAGCTCCTTGCCGATCTCCTCGTTGTTCGGGGGCCTGGCTGGTTTCGTTTTCACTTAACAAGCGAGTCACTTCAGAGGATCTCCGAAACAGGCAGTTACCTCACACGGTTGGCTCCCTGTTCATTCAGTGTCATCTCGAAAAATGAAGAATGGGACGTCGCTGGCCACCAGTCCGAGGCATCGATCAGCGAGCCAGCGGAATGTGCTCGCAAAAGAAAAAAGAAAACGCAAGGCCTATAACTGGATAATGATCAAGTCTCATGATAAGCTTTGGTACACAAGTCAGGCCACAGATTGGCCTCCCATCAAGTGAGGGTATGCAACCGACAGTCACCATCTAACTACTCGTAATTATGTACACTTTTCCTTCGCGCAACAGCGACCGGGATCAGAAAAGTTCTAAGAACAAAGGGTTCTAGGCAGAGCATTCGGCCGCCATCTGGTGGGCCAGAGAAATCCAAGAGGAGAGAAAGACGCACACTCGCAAGAGTGTCGTTTACGCGACTTGGGAGTCGATGGAACTCTCGTCGCTGTTTTTCTCCGCATCGGGCAGAGACTGCTCCTTCCCAAGTTTCGGATCGCGCAGCACAAGGGAAAACGCAATCAGGAGGACAGAGAGACATATACCGGTAATGCATAGATAGCGCTGTATCCGTTGATACGCAACGATAGCTGCATCTCTCACGGGCGTTCCAACAGGATTCTCCTGGGCGAATATAAATGGTTGGGAGTATATAGAGGACACGGCCGACGAGTCACCGATCTGCTCTTCAAGGATACCAGGGAGCAGCTGGCTCCAAAGCGCGCCTGATATAGTATTTCCGAGAGCAGTGCCAATGTTATATGTCGCGAGATAGAGTCCCGTAATGACCGCAACATCTAACATCAGAGTGAGACATGATGGTCGTTGTGAAGAAGATTATGTGATACGTACGCTCATGTTTTGTCGCAGCTTGAATGCTCGCTTGCGCAGGATAGGGGAATAAACCACCAGCTGTCCAAAGCCTTGTTAGCTCTCTGGCTATTCCGTTCGAGAACAGAGACTAATCTTACCAATTCCAAGAAGGATCTGTGCGCCAATAATACCAGAATGGCTTGAAGATGTGATTCCGCCGCGGAAATGAATAAGAAGGCCGAACGCAACAAGGAAGAGAATCGTCCCAAAGACTATGAACGCTTTGAGCCGTCGGATTTTCAGCACAAGGAAGCCGACAATACACCCAGTAATGACTGATGTAAAACTGTTCGAAAGTCATTAGCAATTTGCTCCAAAAAAATAAGAGAGAGAGAGAGAGAGAGAGAGAGAGAGAGAGAGGCGAACCTGTAGAGAGAGCTTATGCGAGTAGCACTCTTTTCTGACTCGTCAAAGGACACGATAAGCACTGTATACAGGTAGTTTCCTTGCAAATACCAAGCTAGCAAGGCGTCAGTCATACAGCTATAGTATGAGGAAGGTTCGAACACTCACCGGTATTGAGCATGAGAGCCAGACCCAGCGCACCCCAGACTGCACGGTCTTTCAGCAACTGTAAAGAGCGTTAGAGGTTGAGTGCCAATTTCGAAGCAAGAGTGAAAAGCGGACTCACCTTAAAAGGCACCATGGGATGTTTGCACTTCATTTCCCAGAGAATCCAAACAGGGATGAGAAGAATGCCAATCACTAACGGAACGATGATTTTCGCCGTCCTCCACTGTTGTTGCACACCCCCAGCAATGGTGAACGGAACAAGAATCAAAGCAAAGACGGCAACCAGGAGAAGGACTCCGATGGCATCCAGCTGCCAGAAGATGGCGGAGGCGAGATGTCGTGGACCGTAGAGCTGATATGGTGTCTTGTAAGCCGCAAGAGCGCCGGACAATTTCGCTCTTCGATGGACAATGAACAGAGCTGTCAAAAGCGGTAGACAGCAGACTAAGATGCTGATTAGCTCAAGAATAACGATTCATACATATGACACCGTCGTACCTGGATAGATAATTGCCCACATTCCAATGCCTACAAAAGCGTTGATTAGCGACTATGTAACATCGTTGGATTATGGCAATCTCTTACCCCACTTCCACGAGCTATCTCTGATCACAGCCGCCAGGATATCGCCGCTCACCCAAGTATTGATCTGCATTTGAATTAACTCATCAATGCTTTACTGGCAAATATCCGGGCGAATGGACTCACAAGAAAAGGGGTGGCAGGGATATAAGAGAAGATGAGACGCGATCGTAGAGACGTTACATCAGCGACGAGTACTTCAACAAGCAACATGATACCAGTGTATCCGATCTACCATAGCCATATGACTTAGTTTTCAAAGCCTTGAAAGAAAGGTGGATAAAACATTTCGTACCTGGTAAAGGACTCCACCAGCTGCGAATGCCTGAATATTGCGGGCGAAAACTTCGACAATAGTACCTTTTGAATGACGAGTCAGGACTTTTCGGGTGCCACCAAAAACAAGTTGCAGTAGGTCATACCAATGACATAGAAGACGATAGTTAGGAAAACCACCTCTGTTCGACCAAAGACGTCGGCAATCTTTGCAGCAGTTGGCTTTATAGGAGAACGGTGCAGTCAGTCTTTCTCTCTCGACATCGAATAAGGACGCTCCTGGCGTCTTTTTTCTGGAAGACGAACCTGAGCGGCAGCTGCAATGACACCACGGAGCACACCGACGGTGGAAAGCAGACTATGATTATGGTACGACTCCGTGGCGTAGGCCTTTTCTAGAATGTTAGCAAGGAAGAGAGCGATACACACAGGCAGGATAAGGATCTAAGCTCTACCTGGTATTGCCCGCGCAGGGTGCCATCGAGACCGTAGGCATAGGCGATCAGAAATATCCCGAAGAAAAACAGAACCCGAACCGGTAGTGTGAAAAACTGAGATATGGCTTCAACTCGTTGGACACCAGGGCTCTTTTCTCCCAGCAGGTGCATTGACGTGGGGGTTATGGTCTGTTCGCCTATGCCCGGTTTTCCCTCCTCGCCGGGAACCTGGGACGCGGAGACCGCGTTGTCTTTCCCCGGAGCACTGGTCATATTGTTTAGCACAGACTGTCTCTCCTGACCAGTTGATGAAGAGGGGACCGTGCCGATCCGAAAGACGGGATGGGAATTGCGCTCTGCGAGAGCAATTGCTGCGCAAGGGAAAGATGGGAGGCTTGAGACGCAGGCATGAGGGTAGGGACTTACTTTTGAACCTGCAGGGCTCCATTGGCGCCTTCAGAGTCCAGGCTCGGACAGGGAGCGTGGCTCTTCCTTGGGGCCGGCACCGGACGAGCCGCTGTTAGGCGGAGGATTATTGTCGATGGGCAAGGGAGCAATTTCAGTGGTGTGGGAGGATGGGTATCAAGCACAAAGTTCGCTTATCAGATGAAAGTAACCCCACCTCTGTCTAATCAGATGAGATCGATAATACAAACTAAGCTTGGAAACCTGGACTGCCCAAATTTTTTTTTTGCTCCCTTTTTATGAAGCTTCTTATTAACCCATGGCTGGACTGCGCCTAGATCCTGCTTTGAACTCTTATTTCAAGTTTCCACAAGGTTTAGACTGCTGAAAACGGCTTAAACTGCGAGATTGGCTAAATTGGCTGGTGCTGTGGAGCAGAGTAGTGTCCTGTGTACCTAGTTGTGCGGGTGGAACACCAGCCATCTTAGGGCAAAAGTCCTTATCTGATCGTGCCCATCGCCTACCGAGCATTGCACCCAGAACCGGAGCAAATTGACGTTGCATGAAGCGTTCCAATGCACTTGAAGGCCATCCTTGGCGACTCTGAAATCTAGAACAGTAGTAACCATAACCGCTAAATATATGTATCAATATCCATGGGACGCAGAAACCGCTCGATATTTGTCTTGAGTTTTGACAGAAGATCTCCTGCGGACAATCTACTAGTAGTACTCTGTCCTGAGCACTGTATGCATGGATTGGTTGTCTGCGAGTGCGACTCCTCAGCGAGACTATCGGCTTAGGCTGGAGCATAATTCAATTACGCTGTGAGTTTGGTCAGTAATAGCAGGGAAGAGTTGCAGGAACTCTCACAGACACTCTCTCTGTCAGTCGTGGTTTGAATCGACCTCTTCCTTCCCAGAAACGATTCGACCGCCTGGCCTGATCAGGGTCAGTGGACTTCCGTTGAAAATTTTCTGCCTTTGGGCCCTTGGCATTCCCCGCTGAACGGCTCAAACTGAGAGCCTCAGAAAATCATACGAGCAAGATGTGACTCAGATGTGCCACAACTTTGCGATGGAGGTCGACGGCTCGGTCAAATCCGGAATAGTTGAAGGCTTGCAGTTCGTGCCAAGAGGCACCAGAGCAGATGCATTTTTAACACTGGGGTGGCGCGTCACAGGTGATGGCTAGGCAGACCAGCGGAGAGAGTTCGATATACAAGCGGCGGTAAAAGCAACTCGACGAGGATGTACAGAATTGGGCCTTCGACAGGAAGAATTATATCTAAGTACGTAGTACATACCCCCTACCCAGAGCGCTGCAACTGAAAATGGTGAGACAAACTTGCCTCCATCAATCATCTCGAGCCTATTCAGTCAAACAATGGAAAGCGGCAGCAGCAAATCATATAATCATGTGCTTAAACGAGCGTGACATGGCCAGGTAGTCGAGTTTATTTTGTTAGGTCACATAACGTCCCGATGATTCGTTGTGCAGGGCAGAGATGGATAATCCGTGTGAGACGGTTCGTAACAGCCGCGAATAACCCCCATGTTCTGCCAGTCGAGAGATTTGAGGAGGATGGACGTAAGACCCAATTCCCTACGCCCAGAAGACGATTTGGCTCGCGGTTGCTGCCCCTGTTACTATCGTAGAGTCGGTCAATGCGCAGAGAGAGAGAGAGTGTGTGTGTGTGTGATGTCACCGGCTTGGCTTACCTCGGGACATCGACGACGGGATGGCAACTTCTGTTGTCAAGGGCAGATCTGCTTGTCAAACATCGCGATATCCAAGGCTCTCTTCCTACTCAGAAACCCGCATCCTTCATCCCGTTTTCTTCCCATTCGGAACTCTTTTGACAGACTTTTTGAGTTTTCTTCAACACCAACCTATAGAATCAAGCCAGTCGGGCAGCTTTACCGTCAGGCGCCTTGGCTGTTGTTTTCTTCTTCCGGTAGAAGAGCCAAATCGTACTACTATTTCCGATTTTCCTAGCTATAAAAAACCATTCCCTAGACCAAGGCGGATTGAACGGCAGAGACCTTCACAGGATATTTCCAGCTTCGCCTAAGTCAATACCTTTTGAGTCATTCAAGGGGTTTTTGAATCGGTCGTGTTGTTCAACATACCACTCCGTAGATCAAGTTCCTTACAGTCCGCCATCCTGATCCAATTATTTTACCCGAAAACACGCTGGAATACCCGGTTTTTTTTTTTATTAAGTGGGATTTCCAGCTCCCAGAAGCTCCTTAGTACCCTCATTCAACACGTCATCTACGGGTTCGAGCAATGTGCATAGCAATCATATCGACAGCCCATCCAGAATACCCTTTGATTCTGATCGATAATCGAGATGTACGCTAACCTTACTGCTTTCATCGAATCCAAGTTACACTTCCTTCCCTACCAAACGATAAACAGAGTTGTTGCTCACTCTGATCGCAGGAATTCCTCCATCGTCCAACTGCTCCCGCAGACTGGTGGCCTGAACCTCACTCGCACATCTTAGGGTCCCGCGACCTTGCCCGGTCCGTGCAGGGTACTTGGTTGGGAGTTACCAAGCAGGGCACTATTGCTGTACTTACGAACTACCGAGAAGGTACAATCGAGCGTGCGGTGGGCAAGCGGAGTCGAGGTGCCATTGTCAACGGCTTTCTGGAAATGTCATCCAGTCATACTGACCCTACGAAGGCTTATGTTGAAAAGCTGGTGTCGGGAGGTGACGCCCAGCAAGCTGGTGGCTTTAGTTTGGCCTGTGGCACAGTGAAGGGCCCGCTTGCCGTAGTTTCGAATCGCGTCTCTGCGGCTGACGGCATCACCTGGATTGCAAAGGAGAAAGGCGAGACGGTGGCGCTCAGCAATACAGCTTTCGGGGACCGATCCTGGCCCAAGATCGTCCAGGGCGAAGAACTAATGAGGCAGGCCATTCATACCAGCGTTAAGCTAGGCGAAAGCGAAGACCAACTCGTCTACAGACTTTTGGATCTTCTCAGCACAGATACGCTGCCTCGTCTCGAGGAAGGGAGGTGTATGGAAACGTATATTGATCTTCTGCGGCAGAGCATCTTCATCCCTGTTATCGGCAATAATGAGGAATCCAAACGCAATGCAGATGAAGTATGCGGGTCGAAGGTTCACGAAAAGACGGACATCGTTCCTAATGGTCCAGAAGATCACAATTCATACATGACTGGCCTTTACGGAACTCAGAAACAGACAGTCGTCCTTGTCCATAAGTCTGGCCGCGTCAAATATTTTGAGCGGACACTCTATGATGACAATGCGGAGGCTATCCCTACCGGAAAAGGCGATAGAGTCTTTGAGTTTGTGGCTGAACGATGAATCTTACCCAACCGTTTTCGCTCTGTACTCTAGATCCTTTGGGCGGATTGGAGTTCGTAGCCTGTTATCTGCCCTGGCCTCAATTCCTGGACGTTTTCAGACTCCCGACTTGAAGCACTTGTCAACCAGACAAGAGACACAGTTGCACATAGCCACACGGAGTAGTATCAACCTCAATTCTCACCGCCGCCGTTACGCCGTATGATGATTACGACGATGAATATGACTCCATGACCTATGAAACGAAGTGAAGCCAATGTCCACATACTATTCAGTCCCATGAGTTACCTACCGCTACTGCTCCTCCAATCTGTTATGCCTCTCCCATGTCATAACTTCATTCCTTGTTTTAATTTGATTGATTAGTGCTTAATCTGAACGAAGCCCTCTACGCAGGTAAACCTGCAAAGGACTTTTTTAACAGCCACACGGACTTGATTAGCCCATAATACATGCTAGAAGAGGTGGATATGGAGAACTGGCCATCAAATATTCTCAAGTTGGGAACCTCGGTGGACTCTACCAAAAAGGCGAATATAAACTCTAAGCGGGCAGATATAGGTTGTATGTTGGCCGAGTATTGCTGAAGAACTCAATGTGAGGTAGATCACCGCAAGAGAAAAAGCAAAACTCACAGCTTCCTCTTGACCAAGCCCTTGAAAAAGTCGAAGCTATTACTGTCACTTTGCAGTTGCCAAATCTTCCCCGTTGGCCGATCCTCCCAGCCAAGTTCCTCAGCAATCAAGAGTCCGTAATCACGCGTGATGCCCTTGATCTTCGCTCTTACACCGCCCTCAGCTTCCAGCGTTACAATCTGACCCATGTGTAGCCAATCCGCATAGTACATGTCCTCGAACTCCTTGTCGAAACCCGTGCGCATGAACCGGGCGTAGAGCGCGTCGAATGTAGTCAATATCCGTGCGAGAAGTCTCTCAAGGGTTAATGGATTATCCTTTGCGACCCAGGCGGGCAGTGTGGAGAGAAGTGCGTTGAGGGACGTGGTTGGGGAGACGTTGAGGGTGTTCAAGCCCACACCGACAACGGCTATGTATTCGCTGGACGAGAAGTGGGCATTCACGAGAATACCGGCAATTTTGGTGTAGGTTTTGGGATCGGATTGCGTGGGGTCAAGGGCATCTGGTGCGGGAAGCGGTTAGGTATGATTTGACATATAAGATCCGTAAATACTATGGGAGAAGTGTCTTACATATATCGTTTGGCCACTTTAGTTTAATAGGTATTCTGTCGTAGCCCTTGGCGTAAGTTTTAATTCCTTGCACAATGGCCATCGCCGCAAGGTACTGGATGAAGACGACGGGCGCAGTGTTCACCTTCTCCATTGGATGGCGAATACAAACCGAAAACATCAGCTGCCCGGCAGGAGATACCCAAACATTAGACCCGCGACCTCTCCCGGCAACCTGGGTCGTTGCAGTGGCAGTAAATCCAGTTGGAAGTCTCCGTAATAATTGCGTGTTTCTTTTCGTTTCGTCAGCGTTGTGGCCAGACGATTTAAGGAACGAATTGGACCTACTTCTCCAAGAGCGTATTCGTGCTCGTAACAACTTCCCCATACAAGAGATGTGACCCGAAATTCTGCAGTTGTTCTTTGGTCTGCAATCTATATTCCTTCAGATGCGCATAGAAAGCGTTGTGATTGAAGTAAGGAGTCGCTTTCGAGTCAGGAAAATCTTCGTGTAGCACTAGGGGTTTGATGATCGATTTGTAGTCGATGATTTTGTCCGTAGGAGTCTCTTGATTAGTTTTCTGCTGTACGGAAAAATCTGGAAGTGCGCTTGCCAAACCGCGCATATTTAGAGACGATGGATCTTCGATGCGGAACGTATCGTAATCATCCTTGAGATACTCATCCCCGTCCTCGACGGTGATAATCTCTTGAAGTGAGGCAAATATTTTCGTAGCGTAATCGCGTTCCTGAGCAGAGACGTGTAGACGAGAGAGTGATGGTACCGTTGTAGTTTCCTGGTTAATCTGAAGTCCAAGTTTTGCCAGGCAGGCCTTTAGGAAATTCGTTCGCGGTGTGTCATCTCTTGCCAATGTGTCGACGACGCCGGAAAACCCAGTTCCATCTGCATTTCGGTCGAGATTCGAGGCTGCAAACCTATTCAAGATAGTAAGCTCTCAAGTAAGACTATTGCAAGATGTCTAAATGCAACACTGACTCTGGGTGTGGGCCCGTCAAAATCGCCGCACCGTCGCCCACTTTGCAATAGACGACAGCTGCCGCTCCTTCTCCCGGATCGACGTTCAGTTGCTCTGTGTAGCTTGCAAGTACCTCCACGCCTTGGTCAGCGTATTTCGGAGCATCGACAAAAACGCCGCCGCCATTGTAGTAGCACCTGAATATATCGGGTATATTGCCAGACGAGAGGGCTGTCTTCGACACTTTCAACTCTGCTGCTCGTGCGCCTTCCTCACTATCGTAAACGAATCCGGGAAAAGCACATCCACGGCAAGTTGATGGAAAGAAACCAAGCTCACGGTCCCCGACAATCTCCAGTTTCTTGTTATTAACCTCAAACTCGCATCTCTTACTGCCATAATAACCACCTGCACAGAAGCCAAGGTAGGCCCCTCCTCTCTGAACAAACTGTCTGATCCTTCGGTTTCCCTCCCCATTCAAAGTCCTGCAGTACGGCAGATCAGCCCCACCAGGCATGACAAAAAGAGCACAGCTGGCAGTCCATGGCTCCTTGATGACCATCTCTCCAGTGACGGGGATGACAGCATAGTTGGACGAGAGCAGCCGGCGGAGAGTGAAGAGGCACTGACGGACGGAATCCACGGTAGTCCCATTTCCTGTAGAATCAGTCAGAATGTTGTTTTTCCAATCCAGGATATGTTTGCGCACCAGAGTAAACGAGGACGTTGAGCCGTTTGGTCGAAATGTTGGGTGCGGCCATGATGGCTGTTAGTTGAGCCGAACTGGGCGACTTCACCAACAACCTCCCCCGTCGTACACTCAACCACAGCTCAGCAAATCAAGATTTAGGAGAATCGCAATGTCCAAACCAGAAGATAGACCACAGGTCGTCCAGGTTGACGACGACGAGCCAGATGAATGGTATATAAACCTCCCTTCTGCTCAAGGAAACTTGCGGGTTATTTGTTCGGGGTTCACACGAAGTTGCATTACAGGGACAAGCGGATATTCAGCACAGGGTGCTCAGGTATCATCATCATCCACAAGTGGTCTACCCAGTAGGACAAGCAAGGATTTAACACCAGCGTTTTAATTAGCTGAACAAGCGAAGATGAATGATTGCTACTACGAAACGAGAGACTGGAGAAAGTGCAGCAAAGAGGTGAGTACTAGTTGGATGGGGGAGCCAGAAGAGTTTTCCGTCCTTGGAAGTACAAAAAGCTCATTACCTCCCCCCGCTACGTTTTCCCAGCGGATCCAAGCCGCGTTCAACTGGGGTTCATCCTATCCATTCCGGAATCATATGCATAAATTGCACGCGCTTTACTGGGGGTAACTAATTGTCTTCGTATCCAGATGGAGGCGTTCCGCGAGTGTTGGAAGCGGCACGGTAACGACCAAAGGACACAAACGAAGGATGCTTGAAAACGATGCAGAGGCCAGCGATTTCGCTTCATTCATTTACAACTTGAGCGTGTATATTAGACTCTAATCACTTGAAAATCTCCAATCAGTATTGACCTTAGCATATACCAGTTCGCAGGTGCAATAGGCACATGTGCTTTCGATCTCATTATCTTCCTCTGATGTCACGGGACCGCCGCATGAGGAGCGTCTCGTCCCTCAACAACTTCAGATAACAACCTCATCCACAACATCAGCTTTTTTTTATCCCAAGATAGCATCTTGGGTCTCTCAGAAATGTCTTCTCTAGCTCTTCGGAGAGCCAATTGGGCTTCTGAACTTCTCTTTTCCTCCCGAACGTACTCTCACGCGAGATCAGGACGCGTCGCCGCCTCGCATTGCCTCTCTTCAAGCAGATCGCCAACAAATCAGCGATGTAGCAGCCGAAAGCACACGCAGCAAATACGCACATTTGTGAACTCGTATAATACTCGGCAAAATGAAACGAACAATTCAAAACCATCCACCCCAGCTCCTACAACCACTCAGAAGCCCGCCACAACTGAATTCTCCAGCTCTTCCACGTCCTCAACCCCCCTACCCATCCAAGACATCACACAGACCGGTCTCGGCGATAAGCCCGCCTCAGATCTCGACATCCCCGCTTCCTCTCTTTCTCCCACCGAAGGCAATGGCTATGTCGACTGGACACGCTCGTATCACGGTCTTAGCGCGCAGCCCTTCTCGCCCGAAGCAGCCGCAATCCTAACGCAGCCCGTCGACCCAGAGGACGTCGAGATCAAACCCGATGGCATCGTCTACCTGCCTGAAATTAAATATCGACGTATTTTGAACCGGGCGTTTGGACCTGGTGGATGGGGTTTGGTCCCACGGAGCGAGAGCATCGTGACAGCAAAGGCGGTGACGAGGGAGTATGCGCTTGTTGCCCATGGACGGTGCGTGCTTTTTTCTTGCTCTCTTCTCTCTCTCTCTCTCTTTCCCAGGAGGTATAATACTTTTCTGGATTTGGAGTGCTGATGGATTTTACTTGCCTCGCACAGACTCGTCTCCATCGCCCGCGGCGAACAAGACTACTTCAGTCCCGAAGGCATTCCCACCGCGACAGAAGGCTGCAAGTCCAACGCCATGATGCGCTGCTGCAAGGACCTGGGCGTGGCCAGCGAACTGTGGGATCCGCGGTGGATCCGCAAGTTCAAGGCCGAGCACTGCCGCGAGGTGTTTGTCGAGCATGTCGTGAGCAAACGCAGGAGCAAGATCTGGATCCGCAAGGGAGATGAAGTGCAGTACCCGTGGAAGTTGACAGGCACTAAATAATCAAACAAATAGAGGCTTAGACCGAGTCTTCGTGAGGGGAGTGTTGAAAGTAGCGAAAGGGAAAGTAATGGGAGGAATCCCCCCGATGTGTACTATCGATGTCGACACGACATCTCTTCTCTTTATTTTCTTTTTGGGCGTAATATATCCCGGAGTCCGACTTGACCCTGCGGCGATCTCGCTCTCCATTCATTGAGATGATAATGCTCTGGATAAACAGAGTTACAAAGTATCACGCTCACAATGCAAAAACAAACCAAGCCCAAGCCGTTCCGCATTGTCGTTGAGCAGTGTTTGAAACCGGCATGAAAGAAAGAGCTGAAGAATCATGTACATCTGGACCTAGGGTATATACATCCCAAAAACAAAATAACCCATAAACGGTTCTCTATTCTAACAGGCTTTTACAAAATAGATATCGATTCCCAAGGGGAGGCCCAGATCTAGACCAGTATCCAAGTATCCTTCTCTTCCCGTAAATGTGAGTAGTTAGTTGAATAGCCCTGGCGTTCAAGGGATCTCTTCACGGAAGATGGCCATGAGCTCGTTTATATTGTGAATCATCCAAACCAACCCTATCCATTTTCCATCGATTCCCAAAAATATATGCTGTTTTCTTTTTCTCTCATTTACCTTGTTTGCCGCTTCACAAAAGGAAATCGACCACTCAGGTTCGTCTTCGACATATCTGCATCAGTCATGATGGGTGTGGTTGAAAGCATCTGCGAATTCCGGCTCTTGATGCGGCGATTGTTATGGACGTGGGCACCGAGCCTGCTGCTGCGATTGCTTTTCATCAACTAGCTGCCTTTGAGGAGGAGACTGCGACAGACGCAGCTGCGTCGAGGCTGTACAGTAGCTGGCGCCCTGCTGGGGAGCCTACGGGTGCTGAGAATATGCGTTATTTGAGCTGTAAGGGCTCTGGTGGCCTGAGTCGGATGTGAGGTGATATTCGATGGGCTGTCTTGGGGCCTGGGAGAGTGGCTCTTCCTCAAGGAGCGTGTTGAGAGTGGCTGCTTGTGGTACGGGAGCTTGTTCCGCTCTGCGTCGCCCAGTTGACGGTCCACGTGTCAGGGTGTTTGACGGGTCGTGAATGCGCAGAACATCGGATTCGTCAACGCGGCCCTGGTCCATCCCTGCGGGGCGGGTGTTCAGGTTCTGAATGTATGCCGCCTCACTGGAAGGCGCGGTGGATGGTCCACCGCCCGGTACGGTAGCCGCGCCGCCGCGATAGTGCAACCCGCTCCCCGCCTCTGCTTCCGCGGGTTGGAACCCGGTTGTCTTGGGCTGGTTTTCGGGCTGTTCTATAGGAGAAAGGATGGAGTCCATTTCGCTCGTTGGGACCATACGCTTACTCTCCTTGTCGACCGCAAACTTGTCCCGGTTCTCTTGAGCCTGCTGATCAGAGATTGTGACCGAGTACGAGGGATTGCTCATCGACCCCAAGCCGGCATCACCACCGCCAGGGCCGTAGATGGGCACTCTGCGGACGGCGGCAACAAGGGCACACATGAATTTCGACCTGCGAGTGGCTCTGATAGATTCGTTTGACCAGTTCGACTTGTGACGTATTTCAATGCGCAATTCGAGCTTGCTCATTTCGCCAACTCCAACAACCTCAATGTCAATGTCAGGCTGAAAGTCACGGCCATTATCTCTGACGAATTTCTCCATCTCGTTCTTAAGCAGCTGGATGTCACCAAAGGAGGTACCGAAATCGACCGTGAGAGTAATCTGTTCCCTCATGGCCTTGGAGCGTGTGATGTTGTCGATCCAGTTGCTGTTAAGGACAATGTTTGGGACTTGAATAGTCCTTTGGTCAGCCACGTCGCGGAAGACGGTGTACAGAAGGGATATTCTCTCGACAATCAACGAGCGATCGTTGATATCCACCCTATCGCCAACATCGTAGGGGTGTTTCACGAATAAGAAGATACATGAACCCAGAACTTCTTGGGCAGATGTGGCGAAGACGAACGAGAGGGAAAGGAGGGCAGTTGCTCCAGCCGCAAGGGTGGTTCCAAAACCCTTATTGAGGAAGGCGACTAACCATTTTGGTTAGTTGTTGAAACATCTGTAGGGGAATAATAGACTCGCCACATACCGAAGACAAGAATGACGATAATCAAGACGACAAAACACAAGAGGTTATCAAGGATATGGATTGCTTGGTCAACGTCATGCATGCTCTTGCTAATAGAGTCCCGTTGCCTGCCAAACTCGGTTACCCTGAGAATCATCTCATCCAGGCTAATGTCGCCGTTTCCATCGACATCCAAAGCAGCGAAATATTCCTCTGCTCGTTCTTCGTTTCCAGGGCCAAGAACGTCTTTGAGATCCTCCAAGTAGAGTGCATCGCGACCTTGGAGAACAAAGGACATCCACAGTCGTCTTGCCAGAGCCTCGGACGATTTTTGCTTCTCCAGGGCCATAATCACGACGGAATGCGCCGAATTCGAATTGAATACCTGTTTACCAGTGATTTCTTGCGCGACGTTTCCAAAAGCTGCGGTGATCTTGTCGCCAACTCGACCCACGTTCTGAATCAGCCGCATTGGCGACGTGGAACCGGTTCGATTGTGTCCTTTCTTTCGGATACCGATGATGGAGTCGTTTATTACGTAGTCTTCAGCTTCGAATTCCTTGCAGTACTCCGGAAACATCTTGCGGGATGCTCCATAAAGCATGCTCAGCATCCTGATGTTGTACTTGGACTCTTGAATCTTCAGTTCAAATGACGTGCGGTGGTAGCTGATGGAAATCAACTGGACAAAAAATTTTTCGGCTGCCAGGATCAAGGTCGAAACAAATATAGCAAAAAGAATGTTGTTGACGACTTCTTCCCACTTCTTGATACCGGTGTCACCACGCTCCCGATTAGCAGGATTCCTCGTCATTATCTAAAGTACCAACACATGTCAGGAGTAATAGGTCGTACAGAAGTAAAATGAACTCAAGGGTTACAGACCGGCATGAAAGTGGCCAAGCACGTCACAGACCACCCAACCAAGGAAAGGGGTATCTCAAGCCGTCTTAGAACCAATGCATATTTCCTCGTTCCGGAGCTCACAATACCGCAGAGAAATTGAAAGACAAAGGGAACATAATGAGCAACGATCTTGGACACCCATAAGCTCACCCACACAACTTCGACCCAAGTGAAGAACCAGACGATGCGAACGCCACCGATTTCGGCACCCTGTGCAACCGTGGCGCCGATGATGATGGGGATGGCAATGAGCACAGCTAGGGGCAGGACATAGATGAAGTATCTGGTGACGACGGAAAAGTGGAGGATTTTCATATAGAACTCGCCCATCTTGGTGAGGGTGCCATCTCGGGGTGAATGGAGCTGCTTTCCGTCCTCCATGGGGAGGTGTCTCCTGCGGCCAGCAAATGGGTGGTGCTCCTCAATAGCGGTCGACTCTTCCGTGGGGGGAAGCTCGGTGGGAGGGACGTAAGTTGAAGGACTGATCGCATTCGGACTGCGGGCACCAGTCTGCGACCTGCTGGGAACTGCTGTCAGAGGGATGTCGAGTGTGACATCGCGAGTGTCCATTTTGCTGCCCGGCAGAAGATGGCTGGAGCTGTCGAGCGAAGAGCGTTTTCTAACGCTCTCTGAGTGGCCGGACACCATGAGGGCGGATTGCCGAGTTGCTGGACGTTCTTGGCCGATCGACAGGGGGAAGTACGAGTTGAAATAGACCGTCTTGTTCGCTGGACAATTGGCAGCGTCCTGAAATCGATCACCCAAGCGAAGAAATAGTAAATGGACTTTTTTCAAGCTCCGCTTGGTGCGACGTTCTTGAGGAGGAACACAGACAATGCTGCAGTAGCCCGCTACTTTCTACTCAGCGTCGGAGGCTGAGCAGCTGCAACGACGATCCTTGGCACGAAAGGATCGCTGCAAAGAAGTATAAAATCAATACAGAATGAAAATCCCGTAATGAATGACAAGCTATCTATACTGCGTAATAAAGAATAATGTTAAAGAGCGGAATGCGTCCTGGTTCGGAGTGCAGAGCGAACCGATCGACAGCAGAGGGCCCTTCAACTGAATCTTCTGCGACTGTATAATGCGGAGAGGTGGAGCCAAAGCACGAAAGAACTCCCAACCCCGCCGCTCAAAACGAAAAGAAGTTCTGAGAAAGACAATTGAGGGAAAGACAAAGAAAAATAATGAACGACAGGCAGTCGTGCGGCCTCGAGAGCTAGAAAAAGAGCGACGGGGGCATCACTGTGGCCTCCTTTTTTTTGTTCCCTAAAGGGCGAGGGATGGCTGTTTCACGTTCCTGGCCAGGATGGGCGGGACCACCTGGTGTCGCAATTGAAATACATAGTCCAATCCGCACCACATTTCGACTCCCAAGCTGGTGACCAAGTCGACGCCGCCTCTTCTTCCCTCCAGCAACTCCACAGGATTGTGCGTCTCGCTTGAGACTCGCCGTGAGACCCCATGGAGTTCATGTTCACCACAGTGTGGAAAGAACAAGCCTCAATGGCTTACCTGCGACATAAAAGGACTTTGTGCATATCCCCACGAATCCATCATACTATGTAACTAGTACACGTTGATCGCGGCTAATGTCAAAAAATCTCCGCTTGCGGCGATAATTTTTTTTTTATTTCTGGTTAGTGGCTATGGCAGGTGGAGTACGTTGGTCGTCCTGAGACGAGTGTCGTTTCGGTAGGGCTGGCTGGCCATTCACACGGTTTTAGACCTCACACTAGTCCGAGTTAGGACTAGACTCACCAGGGTCAGCCCTCGGTTTTCGCCAGCTGCAACTCTCTCTCAAGAAACAAGAGGATATTGAGCAGAGAATACTCGTAGTATGAAGTAACGGAGAATCCTTTGCTAGTGCATTTGTGAAGCACTGATATATAAGCGTCTCGATAAAGATGCACATCATGTCTTCACTAGTACTGTCACGGTTATTCTCACCATGATGCCATGGGTAGTACCAGCGAAGATGTACCTGGATGTGGCAGTACTGATGTACAGGAGATTGTAGTACTCGTGCAACTGCTTGGAAGATGTGTTCTGCTTCTCGCATGGGAAGACCCGACTCGTTTGGGGAATGGAATAAACAAGGAGGCCGCACTAGGCACACGACAGCTTCCTTATCAATCTCAATTCTGTCACCACTTCTTCGCAACTCCACCCTTCCTCCAACGCTCTCAGGATGACATCTTGCTCACTCTCCGGCGCCATCCCGTTTGGTGCTGGTGGTCGGTTGTCCAGATTCGTCGGGAAGGGATACCCTTCCCCTATGGCGCTCACAAGTGCCCGCACCTCACGACTGACTTTTCCATGCCTCTTCAGCAGATCCACTATTCCATCCCAACATGCCTCCACAATCGGCACCGAATCGACATTCTCCATCGTCTTCCCAAGCGCACTGCTGGCCTGGATGAGATTTGCTTTTCTCTCAAACCCATCAGTCACAGGTAACTCGTTTGCCCCCGCGGCATGGAACAACGCCGGGTTGAAAAAGAGCCCATCCCCCATCTCCAGCGGCAGCGCTACGAACTTGTCCGCAAAGTACTGCTGAAACTCTTTTCTCCTGTACGCCAAAAATCCGTCCTCAAACAATTGGCTGAACGGCAGCACCCTCGTCGGTCCGCTTGCCAACGGCATATCGCTATGCGCCACTGCTCCTTGCAATGTCAAGAACTGACTGGCAACCTGCATGGTCCGGGGAAACATCGCGCAGTGCTCCGCTGTCTGGAAACCCAGATGGTAGTCCCGATGGCACCTCTGCGCCTCGCCGCCCGGTTTGACAATGTTCACCTGCGTCGTGACCCGGTATCCCGGCCCCAGCCAGGCCTCGCACGCCAGCGCGACCCAGGGGTTGCTGAAGTACGCGATGAACGAAGTTGGGTCCTCGAGCGCGTGCTTGGTCAGTGAGTTCCAGATGCGCTCATTTTCGCCGTTGGCGGCGAAGTGGTCGCCTCTGGTAGTATTACGGTCATCATCTGAGGCGAGCGACTTTTCTCGCGCGAGGATGCGCTCGTAGGCTGCGTTGGTGCGCTCCAGCACGTCCTTGTCGGTATATAGACCCTTTGTCACGAAGACGCCGGGACCGGAGGAGAGGACGTGGTGCCATTCGTCTTGGAGGCGGTGGATCAAGGATTCGTCGCTGAGAGAAAAGGTGGAGATATCATATATCGGGATGTTCTTCTCAACTGACCGTGCGAGTGGGTAGGTCCCAGGATCCGTGGTGCGGGAACATAGTTCATCGAGGATCTCGAGGGACGGGGGCTTGTCAAGGCAGTTCAGCCGGCTGGGTATAGGGGAGTCTTTTGTCATTGCTTGACCGCCAGTTTAGGCCACGTACTCTACACTAGTAGTGTCGGTGTAGCTGATATGAAGGAAGTCAAATATCTCTCAGTCCATGCATGTTGTTGGATTGGGACGATGGCAATCGACTCCGAATGCGGGGTTACTTTTGAGCTTATCAACTGAACTGCCGTCCGTCCAGACTCCAACCCATCTGCGAGGTGCAGATCATCAAGCTTCAAGACACCCAGTCAATTGGCCACGAATTCAAGTCAAATGACTTCATGACTCCACTGGCACCTCTCCTTGTCCAAACCTGAACGTCGTCGAATAACCTCGCAAATTCGATCTGCGATCAGCTGGACTTGTGGGGAATGGCTGACAGGCAGTTGTCGGCATACATCATCGGTGTTTTGGTTGAAGACAGCTACAGCAGCCGACAACTACTGTACTAGGCGAGCCTGCAAACCGTTTTACTCCTTGAGTCAAGGAAAAGAGATTTAACGTTTACATTAACTGAGTTTAAGGCTGATCGACCTGAACAGTATGTCCAAACCCACCGTGTATGCTGTCATATGCTGGTTTCCACAGGATCAGTCATCCTCTCTGTACCATATATTGTTACAAAGGTCCCCAAACACCCTCCATGGCAATGATTGGACCGATCCCGGACCTGTCTCACTCTAGCCACCAGGTCCTTCCTGAGGCAGGGACTTCTCGCTCTCTCGCCCGGCTCCAATATCTTTACCTACCGCCACTTCGTATAAATAGCTCGAATGGCCTTGTCCTTGGTCACCGTCAGCTCGGTACGTCGAGCCGCTGTTTATGACAGACAGGAGAAGCTCGGCGGCAGAGCCTTTATAGACTTCTGGCATTGGATTATTGCCAACCCCAAGTCGGCGTTTTTTTATGTTGGTGCTCGCCTTTCCAAGGAAGACTTTCGGACGTTGAACAGGGCCACCTCCTTTTCTAGAACTCTGGACAAAAACCTGTTCAATTCTCAACTTCATAAGTATACGTAGTACAGTTAACTGGCTACACAAAAACATAACACTCAGCTTACCTTTCAGAGCAGCCCTGCTCGCAGCATCGATACCCATGCTCTCCTCTCCCCTCCAGCACTGTGCCACTGCCTACGTTCACTACGATACCCTGTCCTCGTTTGCGCATATACGGCACCACAGACCTGTTCCGTCTAGAGGGCCCTAAATACGACGCCTCCATCCCGCCTCCAGCATTGTCAACCAAGACGTCGATGTGTTGGCTCGGTGACTCAGTTGCTGCCCAAGTCCGTGGCGTCCAGCATGAGACACTTTTGCACCTTTACTCTCAACCTCAGCAACGGACTGTGGGATGCGAGAAAGGTTGCGCTACGTGGTTATCACGGTGTGGCTGTGCGACTGAACCAAACGGGTGAGGGAGAGATCGAAGTCCGAGGAGTAGTCGGTTATGAGCCATGTAAGGGGCCTCTTGAGGCTTGGTGGAATGCTGTAGTCATGCCGGAACTTTGAGCTGGAACATAAGAGGGTGCGATTGCCCTGCTGCTAGACTCGACTTGTTGGCCTTGTGGAGCAAGACGATTTATTTTATTTTTTTTATCCTAAATCGGATGCTTCTACTGAAGAGACGAAATTTGGCCAAAGCACAATGGAAAGGGAACAAGAGAGTTCACAAGGTGCTTGGTCCCCATCTGAACGCCGTTTATGATGATTGCACTTGGGCCTTTTGGAGCGATCTGGCCCTGGATCGAACGGGATACAATTAATACTGTAGTCGTAATCGGATGCCGGCACAGGGCCGTATTCTATACGGAGAACGGTGCAATCGACGTCCTGAACGATGCTGGGGCTGTGCATGTATCCTGTGTCTGCAGAGGATAGTTTCCAATCAGCCCTAAACAGCCCGCTTAGACTCCGCTCCAAAAGCGTATTTCGCATAGCCGCTAGGTATATCTGGGCAATGAATGGATTGTATCTCAAAGTTGCTTCAAGCGTTTTGTCTGTTTACACCGCTTCAGCTGCATTTCTGTAGCGACCATCGTTCGGTCTATGTTTGAAAGAACTCTGCCTCTTTTTTTGCGAAGTTGGGCAGAGAGAGGCAAAAGAGACTGAATGGAAAGCGAGTCTCGGTGCCAAAAAAAACCGGGCTAATCCTCATTAGGAACACAGGTAGCGTCGTCAAAGCTCCCTGGTAAGCAGCAGAGCTCAGTTCGGTCATTTTGAAATCTGAAGAAATCCCTTAAACCCAGGGCCAAGTGGAAAGACAGCTTCACTCCGAGCATGCGGAACGCCGGGGAAAGGCTGTGCTGTCATCTGCCAAAAAGTCGGTGTTTGCCAGGTGGGCGGAAAACGTAACAAGTGCCAATGCAGAAGATACCATGTATGGAGTTGTTTCGATTACAACAAACTGAACCGGGGCCACCCGGATATGGCAGGCAGCCAATTGACTTCCCATGTTTATGACAACTTGAAACAGCAACACAAGGGCACCTCTGTAGGCCTCGGGTGAGCCAGTGGTGAGGAAACGTCAAAGGCGGTGATGACGATACCAGGTACCCTCGCGGGATTTCTGAATACGAATTACGGAGTACTACAATAGTAGTCCCTTTTCTCCTGGAGAGGCGGAAATAGCTACTGTAGTGGTGATTGTCATTAATTCCGGCTAATCAGTAATCATGATCATGCTCGGCAGCCCCCTGCACACAGGGTTTGTTCCATCTCTTCAGGAGCCTGAATAATCATGATGCCATCAAGGTGCCTCCGCAAGATTCGGGCGCCCATCCTCCCCCACACCACAGTTAGTGTGCAGTCGTGTGAAAGGGGCCCTTAGTGCGGCGACGGGGCCATCCATCCGCTGATCGAGGACAAGCATGGCTCGACCACGTAGTGGGGGATCTCCCTCTGCAAATCTTTCCTCAATGGCTCGCTCCCCAACTGACTCTTCTTCACGGCTCAGCCTCCAATTGCTCGATGTAAACGACTAAGCTTTGCTGTCAGGGCTGGTCATTCGTACATGTTCATTGTTGTTATTCAGCATATGTGTTGGACTGGTCGCACGATGCTTTCAACATGTCCCGCGACATGCGCGGTTTCACGGCCCAAAGTTGAGCGAGATGGTACTGTACCTTGTATACATAGAAAGTACTCGCGAAGTTGAAGTTGGTGAGTGCTCGACTTCAAATCCTTACATCAAGTAGTCGTGCCCAGCCCCTCTCTCAGAAGCTTATTCGCAATTTATGATCAACATGGCTTGCTCCGTCTTACTTTGGTGAATCGGTCGAGTGCAGCAGATCTCTTGTGTCGGCACGCGGAAACTGTCCAGGCTGCGCTGATCCCTCGATCCGGCTGCTTCCATCTTTCTCCCGCCCGTGACCGCCGACAAGCCCAAGTCAAGCAGTGCAGCGGGTTTCATTACGTACAAATCATTGATCTTCCGTCCGCTCTGCTTTCTTCTTTGTACTCCTTTCATTGTCTTTTTCTTTTTTATGTTTTCCTATTCTTCCTTCCTTTCTTTTTTTTTTCCTTACGCTTTTGATGACACCGGTAGGCCCCAACTGCCTTGCTGACCTGTGCCGATGAATGCAGATGGTTGTCCTCGACCTGCTCCTGCTTTCGATATAACTGAACCCCTCCTGTCAGAGGCTCGGACCACTCAGCTCTGTATGCAAATGACCTTTATAACGAGTGACCGCCCCTTTACATCATGCTCTTACTAGAGGCCTTGATGCGGGGACGGTCGCCTCACCCCATATGGGTAGTTCTTTTCCTCCTGCTTCTGCCTCTCACATCCGCCCAAGTCTACTCTTTTCCTTCGAATAGTTCCGATGGCCTGCTTGGGGACAGAGAGCCAGAATTCTTCCTCGAAACCACCCAATTCTCTTTGCCCCGCACATCTCTCCTGCCTCTCACGCAAGAGAGGACGAGGGCGGGGCTCACTGGATCCAAGGTACGTTTCCTTCTCCAAACTCTTTCCTCCTGATCACCTATCTTCGTCACGGTCTCTTTATCGAAGCTGTCTTCTATAGAAACAGCTCATAAGAGGGTTTTGCGCCAGGCTGACAACCCTCGTTTTGTTGCGTTGTATCTAGCCGAACATCACGGGAACGTTGCGGAAAGTTGGGCCTGAAGATGTCAATACATTGTCTGCCCATGATACTATCGCGTACATCAGTTGTGATGGGTCCGCTTATACTGGAAATATTGGGGTTGGCGAGACAATCGCGGCAGTTATCTCCAATACTCCAAGTCCGGCAGCAGTGGTGCTCTATACCACAAGATCCGATCACTGCAACTACACTGTTGACCCCGTTGATCGGGGCGTGAGCCGTTATTCTGAGGTATTCTCAGTAGCGGATCCAAGCCATGCTCGCGCAATCCTGAAAGGTCTGGGCTCAGGCAATGCGACGGACAGTGGGACATCGCGCATCACGATAAATTTACCCTCAAAATTGAGTGATCAATCACAAGGAATATTTCCAAGCGACGGAAACGTCAATGGCAACAGTGGAAACTCGCCAACATCTTCTGTAGCCATGATCATTCTGTACAGCGTTACTGGCATTATCACTGCCTTGTTCATTGGTGTCATCATCATAGGAACTATCCGTGCGCATCGTCACCCCGAACGCTATGGTCCTCGAAACATCGCGGGTCGTCCTCGGCAGAGCAGAGCCAGAGGCATCGCACGCGCCGTGTTGGAGACTTTGCCAATTGTCAAGTTTGGCGATCTGGATGACACAAACCCTGAACCGAAAACGGATATCGAGATGGCATCGCAGGACAACGAGCGAAGCGATGTAACAAGGCCTGGGAGCAGACAAAACCAAGCGTCGCAAGAACCAAGGCAAGAACAAGCCCAGAGTATCGTGGACAGAAGTCAGCCAGGCACGTCGCCGCATCAGCGTGGCAGCATGAACCCGGATGGACACGATGCTTCCTTGCTAGTTTCGAACGAAATAGAATCTGGTCAGATTGGGCCTGCACTCTCGCCCAGGTCGCGGACCTCTCACGGGCAAGATACCGCGGCTGGAGATACTCCTGTCTGTCCAATATGCACCGATGACTTCATCAAGGGCCAAGACGTCAGAATCCTACCGTGCAACCACAAATTCCACCCCAATTGCGTCGACCCGTGGCTGGTGAATGTTTCCGGAACCTGCCCCCTATGGTGAGTTGTGTTTTCGAGTGAGCCTGTTTGTTCCTGTTTGTCGTCACTAAACGCTCCATTTAGTCGCATTGATCTCGATCCCTCGTCTGCGGAAGGAGCCAGTCGGAGAGGATCGACGAGCGGAAGCGATCCACCACCTTTGGACCAGGGGAGCGAGAACGCAGACACTGGGGCTGAAGGCCGCAACACGTCCCGCCATCACCGTCGACTCACAGAATATCTCCACAACACCCTTGGCGCCGTCTCGGAGCGTGATTCGACCATGGAGCAGCGTCTCAACACCGCGAGAAACCTCAGACGGGCACGCTCGGCAGAGCAGATGGCAACAAACGCAGATGCCGTAGAGACCACGGAGGAGACGAGCCACCGTGCGCGATTGACAGCGCGCCTGCGGGATCGCTTTAGGATCCGGACGCGACGCCACGGGGAAGAATCGTCGCATGAATCGCCCGGAGAGGCGTCTTAGCCTCAGTCCCCTCCCCCTTTTTTTCTCCTCTTCTTTTTCTATCACCCCACCCTCTGGGGCTTGCCGGGCACGGTTTCCCCAGTTTAAGCGATCTGGTCGGTTGCTTGCTCATGAGGTTATATCATTTTGACTCTTATGTAAACCTGCATTTATTTCTTCTCCAGCTTCCCATGGTATCATGTCGAACAGGAGCGGGCGTGTGGTCAATCAGAGGTTCAGGCGGGGTCGAGTGCTGGCGTTTTGCGTTTGCTTTCTGTTTCTACCCTTTAAATATGCGGCGTCGTGTCTGGCAGGCATTTTTTTTTCTCTTGATATTTGTGCAGCTCAGCCCGTTACTCTCTCTGCGACCATCTCTGTTTGAGCATTTTGGCGGCTTCCTTTCCCGATCTTGTCTCCTGCTACCATCTAGTACCTGAAACACAGCGTGCATTACGGTGTATTTATTGGATGTTATTGGGCTTTGTGAATGCGGAATAATGGCATAGTATACATATCCATACGTACATATCTTGTTATTTTTTTTCTTTTTTTTTTTCTCCGGAGAAACTAAACTGAAGTGGTTGACTTTCTCTTCAGTTTAAACCTTCCCCCGCCTCTTCCGAACGACTGATGGCCAGGAAAGGTGTCAGCAGAGCGGGCTTCCCCAGTTCGAGGGTTTTCGAGCGAAGTTGAAGGTGGACCGATGCCAGGAGGGAAAAGACAATCCACCGGTCACTCCATGCCGGGGGTGGCGGGCTCCACATTCTGAATCTTCGAACTTCCCAGGCCGTTCTCACGGTTTCTCTCGGTGAAGTGATGAGGAGCGCATGATATTCCTTTTTTTTCTCAACGTTTTGTCTCTCATTCGCCCATCATTATTCCCCATCCTATTTCCCACTTTTACTGCCGTGTAAAACTGTGTATCCAGCAGGAGTGCACACACACGACTTTGTACTGTCATTTCAAGGTCCACGGACAAGGCCCAGACGGGCTCGCCTGGCCGAGTGATTACGTACTGCGTACGGCACGGGCACGGCACGTCCACGCTTTCTGTTCGAATTTCCCCGGCGCGGCATTTGAAGGCAACGAGACGTCCTCGACACGAGGGAACAGCCGGATACACTGTTATTCTTGGTAACAGGTGACTAACAGAAATGGCGATTCCAGCCACTCCCACGGACAAAAAGAAAAATTCATTTGTCGAGCAATGTGGACAGGAATGTCTGCTGAAGAGATGCTTTTGTTTTTTTGCCAATTCCGTGCAATTATCAATCTAATATTTTCTTTTGTATGTATACTCCGTAACTTTTTTTTTTCTTTCCCGTACTTACTACTTTATTCTAGCGGGAAATGCTGGTTTATTGAGGATGATCTCTGGAAAAAGCACATGAAAAATGGCAATTAATACCTCACCAGGTGCCAAACTGTGGAGTGTGCAAGAAAAAAAAAATCAGACGGAAGGGCAGATGATATCACCAGGGGGGAGGTCATGGACCTCGGTTTCTCTGCGTGCCAGAGAAGCCGCCGTGGGTTTATTTATCTCTGTACATAGTAGCCGTGTAGACCTTTCCAAGTTATCCTTTGCTTTCTTTGCTTTGCACTCCAGCTGCAGTTCTGACTGATTTTTCTCTTGTTCGTGTATTATTATTGTTATTACGGAGTACTCCTTTTGAAAAACGTGAACTTGAGCCGGTACCAGCATTCTTCTTTTCCTCCGGGAGAATACTACACTCAGCCCACGAGATTTTTCGACCACCAACTAGAATACTTGTTTTTTTTTTCCCTGGTTTTCTCGGGACGGGTTAACCACCCAATTGTGTTCATCGAACTCTCACCGGGGAGGGGGGAAAAGTGACGTTTTCTCCTCTCTTTGATCCTGACTGGCTCGGTGTGTTGGAAGTCCGCCATCGTACGCGCAGCCGCGAAACACAAGGGGGCGCGCGAGGGAGACCGCCATACACGATCCATTAATTCCATACGGAAGTAATATCCATTAGGAAGGTTACTGTACATAACGGGCGAACCCGACACGCAGGGCCCCAACAAAAGAAAGTACACAGCCATGGCTCCCCCGCGCTCGCAGCAACCACAACAACAACCACCTCACCTCTCCGCGTCGTCGTCCTCTTCTTCCTCCTCCTCTTCCTCCAGCACCCTCTCGTCTGCCCGTCAGCGTCTCTCGACGATATCACAGCACATCATGGCATCGCCAACCCCGTCAGCCTCGCTCTTTACCCCGGCCACGGTGCCACAGGCCCCAGAGGATCCTCTCTTTGGGCTGATGCGGGCTTATCGCCAGGACCCCTCCGATAAGAAAGTCGATCTGGGCATCGGTGCTTATCGAGACGACAACGCAAAACCGTGGATTCTGCCTGTCGTCAGAAAGGTGGGTGTCTTGTCATTTCGCTCCTCTAAGTGAAAAGCTACTGCATTTTTTTTTTCGAGTTCGATGACTGATCGGAGATTACTCCGTGTTCCCTCCACAGGCCGATGAGATCCTCCGCAACGACCCCAATGTGAATCACGAGTACCTCCCCATTGCCGGTTTGGCAGAATTCACATCTGCTGCCCAGAAGGTGATTCTCGGAGCAGACTCACCGGCCATCAAGGAGAAACGGGTATGTCCAAGCTCTCCGGAAAAAAAAAAAGAGCTCACCCCGCAAATTCCCGGCCCCGGGGATCACCCGGAGCTTTTCCCCTTCCCTTCGGAAGCGCGAATGCTAAACGATCCGTCTTGCTCATTGACATCAGGTTGCAACTCTCCAAACCATCTCCGGAACGGGCGCCGTCCATCTGGGCGGCCTCTTCCTGGCCAAATTCCACCCCGCTCAGCCTCGTCCCGCCATCTACCTCTCCACTCCCACCTGGGCCAACCACCAGCAAATCTTCACCAATGTCGGCCTCAAAACCGCAAACTATCCCTACTTCTCGAAAGAGACCAAGGGCCTCGACATCGATGGCATGCTCTCCGCCATCCGCTCCGCTCCACGTGGCTCCGTCATCCTCCTGCACGCCTGCGCCCACAACCCCACCGGCGTAGACCCGACGCAGGAGCAGTGGAAGCAGATTGCCGCCGCCATCCGTGAGGGCAACCACTTTCCCTTCTTCGACTGCGCGTACCAGGGCTTCGCGTCGGGCGACCTGGACCACGACGCCTGGGCGATCCGGTACTTCGTCTCCGAGGGCTTCGAGTTGTGCGTCGCCCAGTCGTTTGCGAAGAACTTTGGTCTCTACGGCGAGCGCGCGGGTGCGTTCCACTTTATCTCTGCCCCGGGTCCCCAGGCCACGGAGTCCAATACCAATGTTGCGAGCCAGCTGGCCATCTTGCAGCGGTCGGAGATCTCGAATCCGCCCGCGTACGGTGCGCGCATCGCGTCGCTGGTGCTCAATGATCCCCAGCTGTTTGCCCAGTGGGAGGAGGATCTGCGGACCATGAGTGGACGGATCATCGAGATGCGGAAGGGCCTGCGGCAGAGACTCGAGGCCAAGGGCACCCCGGGCACATGGGACCATATCACGAGCCAGATTGGCATGTTCAGCTTCACTGGCTTAACCGAGAAGCAGGTGCAGATCCTGAGAGAGAAGTGGCATATTTACATGGTATGTTCACTATTTTTTTTTTTTTTTTTAGGTGTTCAAGTTGGCTAATTCGCATATTATTAGACCAAGAATGGCCGGATATCCATGGCCGGCCTCAACTCCAAGAATATCGACTACTTCGCCGAGGCAGTCGACAGCGTTGTGAGGGAAACTGCTTAAACTCCCCAAACCCTCCTTGGTCGCCTTGAACGCACTGATGTTTTTGTAATCCTGGAAAGGCCATGAATACCCCCTTCACCAACTGTAAAAAAAAAAAAAATGCATGCATCCTCTTTACAACTTTTCATCTCCTTTGTAACCACTTTCGGGTAGAACTGGGAAGTATTGGGACAAAATGAATCCAAGTTATCAATGAATAGTCTACTTTTATTTTCTTTTTCTCTTTTGTTTCTAGGGGAAGAAAAAAGGAAAAGCGGGAGAGAGAAAAGAATTATATATTTCATGATCCACGTAGGTAATCTAAGCCTCCATCCCTCGCAAGCGTAAACCCCTTAGAAGATGGCATCCCAGATTATCAGCCACAAGCACAAGAAGACTGTCGCCCAGAACACCATCTGCGCAGTACTTCTTCTCTCTGAAGCTCGTTTCAGCTCCTTGTTTCCTTGAGTGACATTCGTATGCGTCGAGAGCGCATCTGTGACGAGTCGGTTGATGAAGTCTTCCTGTGTAGCAAGATGCGTTACCAGCGTCTGCTGGAGGGATGCTATTTCGAGCAAAGACTTCTCCGCGTTCCTAAGGCGACAGTCAGTTAGATCAACAGTCCGGCCCCCCTTTTTTCCCGAGTTGGAAACGGGATATACGCACTGCACTTTGCTCAACGTATCTTCATAGTGCTTGAGCATATTATCGTTCTCCTGCGCAAAAAGCTGCAACTGCTCCGGCGACAACTGCGCCTCGATCTCCGCAACAGTCTCCTGGTCCATCGAGGTATCACGCACTGGCCCAGGCCCAGCGCCAACAGGAACCATGGTGCCCCGCTCATCATGCACGGAGTACCCCCGCTCCCTTCCCATCCCTACTCCAGTTCCGCCACCAGCAGCAGCAGCGGCAGCAGAACTCTTATACAGCACACTCTTCTCCTTCTCCCTGGCCCTCTCGATCCTCTTCTCCACCATCCCCCTCTGCGCCTCCGCGGCCTCCTCCAGATTCCGTCTCAAAAACCATAGCACGTTCTCGCGCACCGTCTTGATCGTCGTCTCCGAATCCTCCGCCTCTTCCTGCTCCGTACTGCGCGGCGGCACGCCACCTCCTCCTCCTCCCCCAGCGGCCCAGCTCCACAACCGACTATTCAGACGCGCCCCGTACTTCCTGCGCAACAGGCTCGCCTGAGTTTCCTGCCGCAGCGTCTCCGCGGACGCGAGGTTGGCGATTGAAGACGACAGGTCGCGGAGCAGGAGGGCGGTGGAGGAGTCGATCGAGTCGCGCTCTTGGTCTGTCAGGTGTTTCGTTGCGAGCGGGTCTGGGAGCGAGGATGAGGACGGCGACGAGGACGACGACGACTGTGCGCGGAGATGTGCGCGGCGGCGGGACGGCGGCGGAGGAGGCGCCGTGGACAGATAGGATTGGCGGATTGACTTGAGGTACTTGAGGAGGGAGGAGATGTGGGCGTTCTAAAGGCGAGAATTTAGTTCAGTAGCTGAGAAAACAAAATAAAACAGACGAATTATTTTATTTTTGAATGAGATAGTGTGTAAGTGGGGCCATACTATTCTGAATGCTTCCTTGAGGAATTCGTCCACGGTGTTGAGCTGCGGTTGTCCATCTTGCTTGCCGGATGTGCGAGTTGCGCCGTGCGTCTCGAGAAGTTCATTGAATAGCGGAGTAATGTCTGTCATTGTCGCTTTATTGTTTGGTGCATTGGGATCATAAATGTGTGTGTATGTGTGTGTGTGTCCAGCTGAATGCTTTCTTGACAAGAGGACGAGATTCCTCCTGCGTCTCTTCACAGTAAAGGAAACTTCTGGGTGACGTTGTTAACATCTCTGTTTCCCCAAGGTTGCTTAGATAATCGCCAAGCGGGCTCCTCCTTTCATGTTGAGCGAACCAAGGACATGTAACTAGTACATAGTACTCTGGACATATCAAACCGATTGCGAGATTTGGTCAGTACACACTATCACAATAATTACACACCCCAGATTGTTCATCTCTCGTGAACTCATTGCTAGGATGTTCACTGACTTATGAGATTTTCATCCGATTAAGCTGGAAAAGGCAAAAATTCAGTTGACCAATCCACAACACCTCGCTCAAAACAGCAATACAGTACTTTCCAAGTCATAAGTCGTGAGAGCCAAATCCTAACCATACTAGCTTCGGCGTCACCAATGTTCGGTCACCCATACCTGTAGTTAGCAACGACAATAGTCAGCATTGCTCCTTTTGTCTGGAAATGCAAGATCTCGATAACTCACCTCCATCTTACCCATCTCACAGTGTTGCCTTTTGGCTTCACTCTTAGCAGTAGATATAAGGATATCCAAGTCATCCTGATCCCCCAGGGTCACCATGTCTCCGTCATCTCGGGTTCTGAGTCTGAGACGCGATTTGAATCCAAATTTCTCCCGAATCTTGCCTTCGAATTCTTCAAAGTCGACCATGGGCCCAATCATGATAAACCGCGCGTCATCCTCCGAGTGCACCTTGACGCGAATCTTCTTGATTTCTATTTTCCGTGATGGGCCACGTCTATGGGTGCGCGGAGGAGAGCCAACGCCCCTGACCATCTCAAACTCGTCATCATCTGCCGATTCATTCTCATATGCGTCGCTGGCATAGCCGTCATGGACCCGTGGATGCTTCCGTGGACTTCCTCCAGTGGCCCCGCGGGAATGGGAAACGTGATGGTACGTATCGTATGCTTGTTCTGCATCGTCAACCTCCGTCACAGGCGCAAACGCTGGGTCGAAGTTGTTGCGCCGCAAATCAGTGGTCTCGCGGAAAAGTGGTTGTCTTGACAAATTGTCACGGTACCTCGCAGGACCTATCTGTCTTGTTGAAGAACCACGAGGCTCAGACGCTGTTCGGATAGTGCCTGGTCTTGGCTTTCCTAAGGAAGGTACATCTAACTTGATGTCGACAGGGACAGTGTCTCCACCGTTCACACGTCCGTTGAGAACCTCCGTTTCTATTACCCGGCCCTTGGGGGCTCGAACGGACGCTGACCTGGCAGGAGGGTTTCCTGCGGATCCGTTACTTCCATGAGAAGAGAGCTTTTCATTTTCCGGCGGTGGTGTGGGAGGGAACACATTACGGCTGATCGGTGGCTCAGACTGTTGCCTTGATCGGCCTATTAGGTTTGGCTGAACCAGATTGGTGGCCGCATAGGATATGCTTTCAGGAGGCCGGTCATCTCGAGCAACAGGGGCATTATTGCTACGCTTCATCTCTGTACCTTCAAAACCTGTGGAGACGTTCGTGGGATTTGCCGCTGCAACTAAACGTGCTTTTCCAAGGTACTCTTTCGTCTTTAGATTCTTTACTTTTGCCGGACTTGGTCGATATACCACACCAACTGGAATGGAAAAAACCGTGTATCCCTACAACGAAGGCTCAGTGCCTAATCAATGTTGCAGAACAGTGGGAACACCATACCTCTGCTCGCTCTCTGATAGCCTCGTCAATAACATCATGCTCAGGTTTGGTCTTCTCCTTGGAGGCATATTCCAGGTCCTTCATCCCAGTCTCTATCTGATTCAAGTAGATGTAGCTCAAGCCTCTATTAAACAGAACCTCGCAGGAGTACAGTTGAAATTTCAGGCCTAGCTGCTCATAGTCGATTGACGTATTGCCTCTTAGGTAAAGTAGGGTGTCGTTGAAGTTCACGAGGGCTTCCTCGAAGTCACCTAATAGGAAATTCGAGACTCCTTGCTGGAAATACGCGATGGCAAAATATTTGTCCATTGCAATGGCTCGCTGGTAATGCTCCACCTATGTTCGGCAGCGCATCAGCATCCCAGGACCTAGTTTGTCGATAGAGACGACACTCCGGGACCTTACTGCTCTCCTATGTTCTCCTAGCGTCGCGAGGATGACACCGCAGTTGAACTGAATTTTTGCGGTCTCCCCAATCAATTCAAAAACCTTGAGAGCTTCTTCAAACTCATTGTTATCGTAGTGCGCGAGCGCAGTGACCCATGTTTCTATTTCCTGCTCGCTCTGTTAGGGCTTGCGAAAATGCCTGGAAGAGCCAGGGTGCCGTACCTGCTTCAAAGACATGATTGCGCTCCCAGAGTCTGGCCGCTGCTACTCCGAGAGCAGTCAATCGACAATAGAGAGGACTTTCAAAGGTAGATTCGTGGGTCTAGGGACCGACAGAGGAATTTACAAGGTACAAGCCAATGACCGACGGAACGTACAAAGTCGATGTTTGACAACCAGTGGAAGTAAACAGGGAACCTGTGCGTCGGCCAAAAGAAAAACAATTCGAGTTTAAGGACGGAAATCCTCCGTTCTTGCACCTTACTCCACTCCAAGTCAAAGCTCCGAATCCCTTTGTGGCCTGATTTGTGATATGTGTGACATGTTCAATTGGAAACTGCTGTTGGACGGCTATAAAAAGATATTTAAGCGCCAACCCACAAAACCAGCAAGCGGCGGCACTGGGGCGTTCTCAAAGGCACTTTCACGCCTTGTCGGCCGCGCCAAAGACGATAGTCTGGCCTTGAAGTGACCAGCCTCTGCAAATGAACTTCGTTGCTCTGGTTTTGGCGTTGCGGTTGAGGGGACCGTTGAGTGCAGAGAGCGGGGGATGGCTAGCATACGCCGAGATACGAACCTCTTCCCCTGCGGCTGCACCTCCCGAGAGTTGAGGAGTGTCAAGGGACAATGCCAATCCTCTTTCTATGTCTATCAGTGCTCCGAGGTGCGATGCTTCTAATTGCACGAACTCAGTGACAGGACTGACAAGCGAAGTGTTCCGACTGTGATTGATTTTTGTCAGGTGTGTTGGATCCTGAACCCCCCTCGATTGGTGCCAGGACAACTAGGATGAGAGCTAAGGCCGTTTCATCACCGTGAGAGCAGGGTTTTATACTTTGCCAAAAAGATTTGGTCGTTGCCAATAAAGTGACAGACCATCATCTGGGCGATGTGTGCAGCGGATGGGCCTTGAGGTCGTAACATTGATTTCAGTGCACCATGATGAATGTTGTGTTTTGCGCTGCAGGGCAACACAGTTAGCGGCTCCCGTAAGTTCAAGTTCCACCATCGAATGATGTTCCCGATCTCCAGCGAGGGTCGGTTGATGTCCTGTTTTGCTGCAATCAGAAAAGAGAAGAATCAACCCCTCTTTCTTGGCTGTGGTGGCCTGCTGCAGCCAGGCTCAGTCCGTCACATCTCGTCAAACCCCACCACTACACAGCAACAGGCAATGCCACCGCAAACTGAAGAGAGAAGAACACCCAAGCGAACATCCACCGTTCAGGTAGGCGCCAATCAAATGCCGAGGGAGCGTCTGGACAGGTCGTCGGCTATTTGGATCGGCCTCCTTGCTTTAAAAGCCGCAAATACTTGGAGCAGAGCATCTGATCTGAAGGGACACTTAAGTCGGCCGATCACAAGGGGGATATTTTACTATTAACATTGCCCCGAGAGGAATTGGACACTCAGAGATAGAGGAATAGAATCGAAGTCTGAAGACCAAAAACATATCCTCCTATCTATATTATACCCTTCAAAACCTGCTCTTTCCGCTCCTCCCATGCATTCTTTCCGGAGCACGTACACACCATCTTTTCGTTATCCCAAACACCAGCACTCCTAGCAATAACACCGACCAGCGTGTTGGGGTCATCCTGTCGGAAAGGTCCATCTTCCGTCTTTGACACCACCATACTCCGTCCAATCAATTCCCAGACGGCTACTGGCCGGTCAAAGAAAGCATTCCCTTTCCCATTCTCACCCACATCAACACTCCCGAACACCCCCCTTGGTGGCGTGTTGTCCTGCAGCTTCTGCTTCAAGAGTGCTTCCCATATAGTTCCAGTTGACGCAGCCCCTTGAGATATATCGCCTGTCTCACGAACAGTAGCCCAGTACCGGCCCGGTGGCAATCCGTTGATTGTGAGATCGACAAGAGTCAGATTCTTGGAAACCTGGACCATGCGCGCAAGCCCACGGATAGGGTTCGGCACAGAGGCGTGGGTTTCTAAAATGCTCACACAGGAGCCTAGCAGATTGCGTAGAGTTAGTAAATATAGTCTACGCTGAACTCACAAGCATTTGCAAGACGGAGGAGTAACGGAAGAAGGGCAGAGCCCGTACTATTAGACTTGCCACTGCCGCGCAGAATGGCATCCCGCCCAGTGCCTTGTATCGCCCCGACAATTGCAGACGGGGCGGCAGTGCCCTCGACCAAGAGCAGCTGGTCCTTTAGATTTCCTTCAACTTTGGTGATACCTGCGTTTACAAGGTCAATCGGGCCCACACGGTGGACATGTATCACAAATGGGATACGATACCAGGGAGTGCCTTGACGGCTTTTGACACATCTTGAATACAACTTTCGCAGGTAAAAGGTACCGCAAATGTGGCCTACACTCCCAAGGGATGTCAGCGCAAGAATTGATGGGAAGAGCCTCGACGTAGGAAGAAAGTGGGCGGGCACCTGGAATGGCTCGATCATGATGGCTCTGAAGTTGTTTTGAAACTCGAAGCGGGACTGGAAACCCTAGCTTGGTTAACCTCCCTTTCGGGCTGTGTTATTGACGGGTTCTAATCTGCAAGGGGAGATATAATTGCGAGTGTTGATTATAACACACGCATTCCTCATGGTCTTGGGCCGCCATCTGCTTTTGTTTGGTGGGGTCAGCTCTGAAATCATTCTGCTCCGCGTTCCGATGAATAACGGAGACTTGAGGTCATTGAGCTCCGAGAAGTAAATCCGTTCCGAACGCCTTTGCTAATCAAACTACAAAGTACCTGGCAGTAACTACCGACATGCAGTAGTTTGCTCAAACAAAACAATTGGACGAACAGCGCTTTTGAGGTTTAAGACGGTTCCTGACTTCTCGTAGACCTTGTCACCTGTGGTCTCTACTGCGACTCGGCCACCTACCTAAAGCCGACAATGTCTTCTGCGCCCAAATCAAGATGGGCGGAAGATGACGAAGAAACAATCGCGCTCCTTGAGCAACGAAAACGCGAGAAAGAAGCAAAAAAGCGCGCCAAGGAAGAAAGGCTGCGAAGACAGGAAGAGGAGCGGAAGAAAGCTCTACAACAACAACAGACTGAGTCTGCAACTGGCGAAGCGCAGGAGCGTCCTGATGGCGCCAATGGTGAGGTAGACCGACCGACCAAGAGGCGCCGTCTTTCAGTCGATCGAACCGGAGAAGAAGGTGCTGAGCCAAAGCCGTCTGGTCTGTTGCGGCTTGCTGCTCCGGGATGGGGACCATGTCGACATGTGGACAACTTTGAACGATTAAACTCCATTGAGGAAGGTTCCTATGGCTGGGTCTCGAGAGCCCGGGAGGTCGCGACCGGGGAAATCGTCGCGATAAAGAAGCTGAAGATGGAGAATGCACAAGATGGCTTCCCTGTAACCGGGCTTCGAGAGATTCAGACATTAATGCAAGCGCGACACCCGAATATTGTCAGATTACGAGAGATTGTCATGGGTGACAAGATGGACGAGTAAGCCTCTGGCCCTTTTTTTTTCCGTTTTCCACTTTTCCTGAGAAGTCCAGATACGAGTAGTCATTAACCTCTTCTTCCCGTACTTTATTTCGCAGCGTGTACCTCGTTATGGACTTCCTCGAGCACGACCTGAAGACCCTCCTCGACGACATGCGCGAGCCCTTTTTACCGTCAGAAACCAAAACACTACTCCTTCAGGTGATATCCGCTGTGGAGTTTCTTCACTCCCACTGGATCATGCACCGTGACCTCAAGACGTCGAATCTTCTGCTGAACAATCGGGGTGAAATCAAACTCGCGGACTTTGGGATGGCTCGATATTTTGGTGATCCACCGCCTAAGCTGACGCAACTAGTCGTCACTCTGTGGTATCGAGCACCAGAGTTACTACTAGGGGCTGAGAAGTACGGGCCTGAAATTGACATGTGGAGTGTCGGGTGTATATTTGGTGAGCTGCTCACCAAGGAGCCGCTATTACGTGGGAAGAATGAAGTTGGGCAGTTATCAGAGGTACCAATCACCCTATCCCGGTCTCTATCTGGGGAATTCGTCCTGCTAATGCGATAATCTACCAACTAGATATTTGCCCTGACAGGCCCGCCAACGTCCGTAACGTGGCCCTCCTTCCGTTCCCTTCCCAATGCAAAGTCACTGCGTCTGCCTCCCGCCACCGCATCCACCTCCGGTCCTGCCGTCCCGTTACTTCCTCGCAGCAAGTTCCCGTATCTCACCACAGCTGGCCTGACATTACTATCGAACCTCCTCGCACTGAACCCTGCGAAGCGGCCGACTGCCAAAGACTGCTTATCACATCCATATTTTAGTGAAGACCCCAAACCAAAGGCGAAAGAGATGTTCCCTACATTCCCGTCTAAGGCGGGAATGGAGAAGCGGCGAAGACGAGAGACACCCGAGGCACCCAAGAGGGGCCAGGAGGCTCCGCAGCTGGATTTTGCGAACGTGTTTGGAGGTGGAGCGGATGCAGGAGGATCGGAGGCTGGTGCTGGGTTTCAATTAAGATTTGGGTGATTGTCTGTACTTTTTCCCACTGCTGGCGGACAATCATGAAGATTTTTTACAAGCATACCATTCCTCGTGACGTTCGCTCTTTACGGCCACCGTTTCATCCAAGCAACCAGAGGCAATTTGGCCCAACCGCGGCTTAGGAGGAGTCATGACGCTTCAAAGTCTACCATTTGACAACCTCTACTCTGTAGATAGCTCGGTCCCGAGCTCCGGTCAACGTTTGGTCAGATGCCGAGAAGAACGAGAAGTGGACTACAATATCAAGGAAGTATGTGCCATGTGACTGCATAGAGCTGTTCTTGGCCATATGATTACTGGATACTGAGTATGCCCCGTGACCAGCGTGTTGGCAGCTGTTGACGCTTGAACATAGTAGTATGTCTGCTTCTTTATTGCTCATGGTCATCTAGGTGGTCTCCTTTCACTCAACCGTCCTGTCAATTCACAACAGTATCTCGATAGTCATGTGTTTACCAGGGTACCTCGACGTGCCGAGGTTTGATCGAGGACCCTTTGGGTACAAGCTGGTTACTCCTTTGGGTTTGGTTCCCTCGGAAGCGGAACAACCCGCTCTGACAGAGGACACAAGTCGGGAGTCGGAGCCATCGGTGCTCCGTACTTGGAACCTGAGGGAGCTTTCTACATTTTACACATGGTAGAAAAATGGAGTGCTATTGGGTAATTAAAGATGTTTCTAATCCAGGCCTATGTGAAGAGTACTCCATCTTTCTTGTAGCACTGCAGCTCGTCTTCGCCTGAGGCTTCTGTCAGCCTCGATTTGAAGGTGCAAAGTGCCTTCACCATTTATTGTGGGATAATGTCATCTGGGATCGAACTGGGTACAATCTCGAAGGAGAAACAATGGCTCAAACGCCAATTAATTTATTTTTTATCCTTCACTCAAAGTGCCATAAGGCTGGCTCCACACTCAACCTGAAATAGAATGCAAGCCCCACTCTTTTTTTTTCAGATTAATTTTTTTT